>JAOTBA010000203.1:1830487-1855310 GCA_025629845.1 Erythroxylum squamatum
CTTGGTTCTTGTAGACGATACTACGAGGCTATAGCTAAATATAAATAAATACCTTATTTCCTTCCATTTTCGTATCAATGTTGAAAATGTAGTAAAAAGTTTATTGTGGCATTCAATGGTGAACCAATTTGGTGCTTACCTCAAAGATTTCATGCTCAATGTGATATTGAAATTGATCTTTGTCTGTGGAAACAAACAAACAAATTATCTGCTTGTTTATTCGAATTGAGCTTTTCTTATATGTTGCACCATTTTTACCTTTATCATATGTTCATTGTGGCATTCAAATTTGAATGTTTTATATCTCCCTCATTACGTTAATAAACATAAAATATAAAAGAAAAAAAAGGGATGTGCAAGATGCTTTATATAGTTCGACTGTCCAGGTTTCATGTTATTAGAACAATTTGTATTACATAATATGTGATTTTTATTCCTAGGGAGAATATATCTGGTAATGATTATATTTCTAAACAGGAAAATGCATATAATATTCAAAAAACTAAATATTAGATTCCTAAGATCTTCAACAATTGTGAACTAGTACATTCTAGTTTCTACCTGCATTTCTAAGAATTGGAACACACTTAACTAATTCAGTTTGATGTGTTAGTGATGTGTGGATGCAGGAACATATCAACACTGATTTTATTAGAAATTAGACATCGTTGACAATTATAAATGTTTTAGTAGTTTAGTGGTTTATACATTACACTTCCTTTCTATTTTCTTACTCATCTATTCGTCTTGGCAAAGTTGTATGTTGTAACTCTTTATTTTAGGTGAAAATACCATGCTAGATCTAGAATAAGAGTTACAACCTACAATTTTTCCATGATAAGAACAAAAGCCACAAAATTTTTACTATGATTTTCTTATTATAGAAGTACTATTTAATAGTGTTGAAATTATTATACAAATGGTGAAAGTACTGAATTGAATTGTCCATATCAAGACGAAGCCAGATAAGTAAATCATGGTACAGAAAATTCATGCTGATGAATCTGTTAATTGTATCTTTGTAGGACTCTTCTCACTTGAAAAAGTTTTCTTGAGACACTTGTTATAATTCTTGAATCATTACTAGTGAAGTTGATCTCTTGGCCAACACCTGCACTCCATCAATTTATGGAACTGGGATTTCGCAAACAAACCTAAAATAAAAATCTTTAGAACAAACTTGTGCTACTGTTCATAGTGCTATTTATCAGTAATGTTCACAGCCAGCTTTGGTAAGTACTTTGCAAGTACTGGTTAATGGCTGTTGAGCTATACAAATGACACTGTTCTCTCTGTATGACCTATATTATTCGTCTTCCTTACATTTTGGTATCTGTTTATTTTTCTTTCTTTTTATGTTTTCCCTCTCTAGGGTGGGTAAGAAAAGTTTTAAAAGTGAGATGACTTTGGTACCATATACAGGAGATAAAGAATGAATGGAATTGCTTTGAATGAACCAACATAAACTAGTGATATTTGAAATAAATTAATTGCGGGAGGAAGAAAAGTATTTGATTGCTATAAATATGGATTGTTAAACAAAAAAAAGACATATTTTGATATTTCTCTTCAACTTCAAAAAATTGTATTATTCATTTGACATGAGTAGTTTACGTGCACTCTCTTAAGAGAAAAATGGATGGGGTTTTGTTTGTTCCTGTGGATGTTAAGATAGGACTATGTCGAGATATCTTATTTGTTTCTCCTGGAATATCGATATCTCTATATTTTTTCGGAAAACTCCATTTATTTTGATATGGATGGCTGGTAGGCGTAAATTTCTTGGTTTTAATAAGACTTCTTACGAGCGTTGTTAACGACAAAAGTCTGTTAGCTGAAAGCATCACTAACTTACACTTTGACCCAAGTAGCACGGGGCATGTTGAATCATGTGTGAATCAGCAAGGGTCACCTTGCAAGGCTAAACACCCCTCGGTGACCAATAGTGAAGTAGTACCGTGAAGGGTGAAAAGACCCCCCTATTGTGGAGTGAAATAGATTTAGTGTATCTTGAAGTAGAGAAAAACCTGAGGTGGCAAGTCTCAACCAATTAGGTTTATAATAGGGTTCCTTATGATTGGATTGAGTTTTATGGCAAAACCTTTCAATAAAAATTATATTCAATAAAGCTGTTGTTCTTCATCAATGCCCTATTCATAGGAATCTTGTCAGAAATGCTATTGATAATAGAACAGAAAGTCCAAGCTTCAAATTGAAAAATTTCTTCTCAAGCTTATATAACGTGATTAAACAGATCTTTTCTGTTGCTTGCTTGTGCTGAGCATAAATATGCTTGTATATATATATATATATTATTTGTGTGGATAGGGAATTGGCCCCTATTTATTGTTCTCCCAAAACTACAGTTCATTACAAAATTACCATTTTTGTTATTTAAATTTCTTCTGCTGCAAATGACTGTAAATCAATAGTGATTGTTGAAGATCTTTTGAATGTCAAAGCATCTTATTGGATATAAATGTTCAATGAGCTACATGATCCAATAGATGTTGATTGGTTACTCTTCTTGCAGGCTCCTTCTTTTGTGTTTGTGGATGAAATTGATGCGATTGCTGGAAGACATGCAAGGAAGGATCCTCGAAGAAGGGCGACATTTGAGGCACTTATAGCGCAGCTGGATGGGGAGTGAGTGTAGTAGCTTGATACTTGTGCATTTTCTTGTTTCTCTCAGCAAGTGTCTGGAATGCTTTAACTTTTCCAGGCAGAATAGTAACAAAACTTGGACAATTATTTTCTTTCTTTCTAGTTATTTCTTTCAAGATGATCATGATAGGATTAGGAAAAGGCTAAATGGAATATTTTAGGATTGGATTTTCTTTCTTCCCATTTGATATGTGAATTTGACTGGCTGTAGTCCATTTACATTTAATTGAGTTTTTTTTCATAAACTTGTAAGAATTTAGGTACAAGTGATTTGTCAGAAAGGCTTGAGAAATCAATACATTGTAAGATGCATATTTTAGGAATTGCCTATGATGGGATAGATTAAGATGTAATTCTACGTAAGTGTAAAGTGGAGAACACGTGATTTATATGAAAATTAAGACATTATACTCCATATAAGGAATTGATGTGAATTTCAGCAAGATGGAGGGAAAGTGGATAAGCTCAAGAAAATATAAAGTGAGAAGAGAGATATTGTCAAGAAACTACAAAGAATTTTTGGTAGAGAGACTGCATTCATTCACACCATACAACAGGGGTTATTCCCCTTTTTTAATGTACACGGTTCACCAAAGCAGAAATAACTGCTTTGGTAGCTGCCTCTAATAAAAGCAGAAATAACTGCTATGGTAATTGCCTCTAATAAAAGCAGAAATAACTGCTTTGGTAATTGCCTTTAATAACTGCCCCCCTATTTACAGTTACTGAAATAATAACTTCCTCTAATAACGGTCTATAGCCCCTACAATTAAGGGAGAATATCCTGAATTAATATTTATTTATTTTTGTTAGTGAATATATAAAACTAATTAAGTTGGCCTCACACAGCAGCTTAAGCTATTGTGGTGAAATGGTCACTTAATATGGTATCAGAGCCTTTGTGACCAAGTGGTCATGAGTTCAAATCCTGCCACCCACCTATTATTCAGCACAAGGTAGAGTGGGCCTGTGCAAGTTTCAAGCCTAAAGGGCTTTCACTTGAGGGGGTGTATTAGTGAATATATAAAACCAATTAAGTTGGCCTCACATAATAGCTTAAACTATTGTGGTGAAACGGTCACTTAACAAATGGCAATGATTTAGGCCTCTACGACTCTAACTTTGGCCTAAATTTTTTTTGTAAAGCTCTATTAGGCCTAAGAGATTTGATTTAGGCTAGACTATTTTGTCATCCATAATAGTGACAGCCTTAGCATTAAGTCAAGTACGGTCTCAAGTGACATGTTTAGTTGGGGGTTTATTAATAGAATGGACTAAAATGTAATATTATTTTATTATTTGAGAAGAGGGTTTATAATGGAATAAAATGTAATGAGATGAAAGAGAAAGATTTCATACCACATCTCATTCCATCCTAAACAGTAAAAGTGAAAAATCTCTAATTTAGGAGGTTTAGGATGAAATGTAAAATGATAAACAACCTTACACTATATTACATTATAAAATCTTCATCCAAACAACGTTTCACTATATTACGTTATAAACCATTCCATCCCTCCCAAATAACAATTTTCTAATATTACATCAATTTATATCACATTCTATTATATTCAATTTCATTTAATTAAAAATCTTACGTTCAACCAAACATAGCCTAAAGCTCTTATAATTTGGATATGTAATTATAGATCATTTAACAATTATCTATAGAAAATTTTAAATTAATAGAAAAATTGGCTTGTTCAAAATTCAGGTCAACCCTCCAAGCTCAAATTCAATTTAAAATCCGTTCAATCCTTTGGAATTGTGAAACCCATTTTAGATATGTTAACTTTGCAAAATATAAATTTAATAAAAATCAAATCATACTTATCACTACCAATTGTTTAAATTGAAGCATATAATAAATTCTTATAGAATTCACATTGTAATTCTTTTAAGAAAAGATTTCATCACAAAACATGTGCAAATTTTCATCAACAATGTACTACTATATAAATAGTTAAACACTCAGGTGCACTTTCTGACAATTGTTATGTAAAGTGATGACTTGTTTGTTCCTATTTTGATCATCGATTTAATTTAATTAAGTAATTCTTTATTTTGTAGTATTTGATAAGCTGTGTTAATTTTTTAATCAGAATTTATTGATAATTTTCAATTTAAATGATAAATTAATAGTTTCTGCTTTTTCTTTTTTTCATATCGAAACTCCAAACGAAGATGGAAGCCAAAATCCATAATTCAAAGAAAACTCATTTGGATCAATTACTTGTAATATTTTTGTGGTGTTGGTAACTAACTAAATGTACCCTTTAAAGGGTACATCCAATTTTCTTTTCTTAATTTGATTTTTCATAATAGGGTTCCTTTCAATAAGTATGCATACTCTTAATTAAATATTACATTTACACAAGATAATACAAGGAAACATTAATTTATGTCGTGATAGTTATTATATTTCATAGTTACGGATAAGCACGTGTCCAAGAGCATGTAAAAAATGATAAAATAAATTAGGATTCCGCCTAGAGCAAATGTGTAGATTTTGTTATTAAGTAAATCCTCCATGTTAGTTTTTTTTTTTTTTTAGTTTCCCACGATGTGTCGTAGGAGGGTACTATCCATATTAGTCTATTCAAATATGGTGTTATGAGCTCTAAACCCAACTCAACTAATACAATTCCCCTACAAGTCGAACACTTGAAATTTATTTGTCCATTATCAGTTAGGTGTTTTATTAAACAATAAGCAACTTATATGACAATCTGTAATTGTTGACTAAACCAAGAAACCTAATAAAATTTAAATGACAACCATTTGCCATTTATTGGAATACTTTTAGGTTTCGTTTGATAACCAATAATAAAAAAATTATAATAAAAATTAAAAATTAAAATGAGAAGCATGAATCTGAATAAGAATAGAATTCTTAATTATGCATATTTAGTATGTAATCCTTAAAAATGATATTAAATATATTAATAGTTATATCAGTATTTATTATCAAATATTAAGTTCTTACTCATATTTGATTATTATATGATTTATTTTGTAAACAATTATTCAAAATATTTTGTATTTTTTAAATAATTAGTGAAAATTATTTGTTAATGATTCTATAAATTATCAATTTTAAATTATAGTAAATAATTTTTATTATAAGAGTAAAATTAAAAAACTACAAAAAAAACTTGCTTTACTTGATATAACATCAACTAAACAAAATAAAATAATTATTAAAGAAATTAAATATAAAAACTATAATATGTGATTTTAATAAATAATATTATAGTAAGAATAAGACAATATCCTAATAATATTTTATTAATATCTTCATAATAATACGAATCAACCTTAATTTCAATAATTAATGTTTTTATTCGTAAATTTTAAATTAGGTTGAATCTAAGTTAGACCAAAATGCCATCTCAAGATCAAACATGTCAAAGACAAAATAAGATAATCGGAAACATAAAAGTAACCCTCATGCTTCATCTGCTGAAATGAGCTCATATTTTATTCGCAAACACCTTTTTGAATAATATTTTGTGTATATTCGACTCTTTTAAGAGACTGACCAAATATTCATTTTTTCCCTCTGTCGAACACAATACAATTGCTTGTTTGTATAAAACCATCTGTCTTTGTACTACAGGTGAAAAGTTGTAAATGGGATAGGATGTGGTAGTTCACTACTCCAGTATCGAAATCATCATCAAGTTCTATCCCATTTAGATATGCATTACCATCTCTAAACACCTAATGCATCTCTCCCTTGGATGAAACTTTATTTTTTGATTGGTTCTCTTGAATTTTGTTAACTTTTAATAGGTGAAAAGTATATGGAAAAAGTCAATGGGTCAGTAATTAAGCCTCTTAATAGTGATTTTGTATCAATATCAAAACAAGAGTGACCATTTAAATTTGCAAGATTTGTGTCAGCATTCAATGGTTTTTTTTTTTGGCTTATCTATTTATTACTGTTATGTCATTTTGTGAAAAGTTACTTTATTTTTTGAAGTGGGCATAGTTTTTTTTTTGTTTTTAGGTATCTAAGGACCCTAATCTTCTTCACTCTCAAGGAAAAAAAAAAGATATGGATTCTCAGGGATTTAACCAAACAAACATGCAATTGGCTTATGGCTAATGCATCCAGTCCCAATGGTGGAAATTCTATTGTATACCTAACCTTGAAGCTAGGTTTACCAATTGGTGATGATGAAAATAACCCCCAAAATGGATTAATATTCAACCCTATCAGTATGGCCCCTACTGTTTCTAACTTCAAGTTGCATGGTGCCCAAGGCCAGGTATAACTTTTTGTTATGCTCTTCCAGCCTTTAAATTTTTTTTTTCCTTTTTGTAGATTTTTCACTTGTATATATTTATATATTTTTCTCCATTTTTTTATTTTTGTAGAACTACTTTGGTTGGTGTCTCAAGAAATTGGGATTCTAAGTTCTTGATCAAGACCAACAGTTGATCTAAATATCTCCTTTTCTTAGAAAGAGTATCAAGTATGAATCCGTTCAATTTCTCCTTGCTAATAAAAGATATTAATGGTAGTTTTTGAAATAATTATATTTAAGGCTAGGAGTTCCTAATAAAGATAATGTTTGTCTTTGATCTATACTGAATTGCAAGTTCAGTCCTATCGGTGATGTTAATGATCAAAAGATAAATGATTAATCTTCACTTCTTATAACTATGGAAAATGATCATTTATGCATTTTAAAACTTCAATTAACTAATTAGTTGATCGATTTTATTTATTATAAAAAATCTAAATTTTGATCTGTCGTATTATTAATTTGTATTTTTATAATTATTACAGTGAAAGACACTTAATTTATTATACGTGGTTAGCTGATTAAGCTATTCAATTTATTCATAAAGACTAAATTAGTTTTTATTCTAAATTAGTTTTCACTTTTCTTCTTGTGCAATCTAGAATTTATTGAGCTTAATTAATAGAATAGTAGATAGCTTTCTTAATTAGTCCTTTGAATTATATATGCCTAACTACTACTGTTATTACATATGCGTAATTCCATTATCAAATTATATAAATCCTAAAACAAAATATGCTATGAATCAAATAATAACTAGAAATAGAAACTGAAGATATTGTTAAAATAGATCCAAAATACTTATGAACCAGCAAATGGAGGAAATGGTAGGAGAACTCGTAGACAACGAGGTGGTGTTGTTTACTACCACTTCATCGATGACACCAAAATAGGTAGCATCTGTGGAACAAATAGTATTCAAGAAAATGCTAGTCTGAATCAGAACTCAACGGTTGCCAACTTCCATGGAAGACAAAGCACGAGTACTCCTAACTCCATTGCTGATCACCTCAACTTTGGATTAGAACCAGTGCACCAGCAAACGTGTTAACTTAAGGTTTATATTTAACGATTTTGATAATAATTATATAATATTTCAAAATTTAAATTGAATTTATTTTCATATAATTATCAAAATTTAAATTAAATTTATTTCCCTATATAAATAACAGTATTTTTTTAAAGGAAATATAATCATAAGAAAATTACTTCCTTTCTTGTAGGAAACTTCACGGTAAACTTTTCTTATTAACATCCGGGAGAATCTTATTTTTCAAATAATTCGCTCCAAAAATTTTTGTTCCTGTAAAGATGATATTGAAAATTTAAAGTCAACTCAAAATTAAGATGAAGCAACGGTTTTTGAAGAAATTGACTATTTAAAGAAGAGCAACATCACTTGTTAGAGATGGAGGTATATGGGGCCCAGTGGTGCATTGGACCTCCCAAGATTTTAAAAAATTATATATATATATATATATATATATATATGCACACACACACACAAGGACGAAGTTATTTAGGGACTAGTAGTGCATTGGGCCCTCTAAAATTTAAAAAAATTAAATATTGGGTCCTCTCAATTGACGGGCAAGTTTTCTTTCCCTAAAATAGTCAAAATTATACATAAAGAGTTACACATTAATGAGAAATTCATTACTTGAACATGATTTATAGATCCCAAACTAAATGTATAGAGTAATATGTTTTGATTGTTGCTTTAGACACTATGCAATGCTTATGGAATAGGTATAGAAAGCAAGAAAGGAGAAGGTTGGAAGAAACAATGAATGAAGAGAATAATGGAGCAAATGGCTAAAGAGATGACACATGGCTTGTTCTAAATGAAACCAAACTATTCTCTATTTCCTTTCTAATATTATATGATGTTCTTAAGACTTTGAGTTTTTTTTTTTTTCTAATGATGTTTGCCTTCAGACTTTGTCGAGTAAAGATAGAACTTATTTAGATATTTATGTGCTTATTTCTTTCGGTGGTAGCAATGGACTAAATTGAGTGCAGGCCAGTTCAAAATCCGACCGATTTGAGGATTCCAGCTCGAATCTATGTTCAATTGGGCTTGAATAGTTTAAAATTTAATCGGACCTGATTAAATATATATTTTTATTTTAAAATTTAAAAATGATAAATATATATTTAATCAGACTCAATTTAAATATAATTTTTAAGAAAAGAATCCATGTCTGACCTGAATTGCTGTCAACTCAAGACGAGATAAACGGAATCGGGCAAACCTTGCTAACCCTAGTTTCTTTTATTGAAATATTTTCTATTCCAATAAATATTTTTAAGGTCAAATGCTTCACAAAACTTTAATTGTATAATAATTTCCTCATTAAAAATTATACACTTTTATAGACAATATATATTTTAGCATAATAAACATCATAGTTTTCTACCATAGTTTAAAACTTAGAAACTAGCTTTAATTGAAATAGAATGTTGAAACTACAACAAAAAATTGCAATTATTACCACAAGGAAAATATGCTTCATCAAAGATATTAGTAGTTACTAAATATTAAACTAACAAAAACACGAAATTTCAATCAACCATGAGGTATGGGAAGTGGGAACTCTAGAGCTTGTATATCTCTATATTTCGAAAGCAATTTATGTAAACATTTTGTTTTTATACTTCAAAATATACTCTTAATTTTTGTAAATCTTTATATTTTAATTTGATTAGTTAGTTCATTTTTATATTTAAATTTATTATTTTTCCATATTTGATATTATGAACATTCAAAATAGTTTCACATTATTATATCTAAAATTATAAACTAGATTAGAACTTAAATCATATACATAAATCTCATATGTTTAATTTATCTTTTTCTATATCATTATTGTTTCTTATTTACTTACTCTTTATTTAGACTTACGATTTTACATTTTTTGGGTTTTATTTTAACACTTTTCTACAATTTAGATAATAAAAATTAGTGTTTTTACTTACAATTTTATATATGGCTTTAAAAAACTAAAAAAGGAAAATAAATCAATTTTTGAGAGAGTTTACAATCACTTAGAATTGTTTAACATAGAAAACATGAGTTTTCTAGAATTTCTATATTCCATAATATTTGACATCTTTGTAAAATTATGCTATTTTCATATTATTAAAAAATGAGTGATTTTTATAAGATTTTAAGTTACGATTTTTTTAATATAGATCACTATAATATTTTAATTATTTAGAATCTCGAATTTATATTTTTAACAATTTAAAATGGGGAAAAAATAAAAAGAAGATAATGTAAATAAATGAACTAGAGGTCTGTCTTCAGGAGCACCTAAGACAAGATAAGTCTCATTTGGGCCCCTTTATCTTCACACTAATTTGGGCTCATTGACTAAAAAGTGAATGGCTGAATATTCATAAAGCCTCATCAAGGAGCAATAGTGACTGAGCTTACAACTTATCTCAACATTGAGGATGATGAAGCTTGTAGTTAGGAGTTGAGACATGTTGAGAGTTACAAGTCTCACTTGTAAGAATGCTAACGGGTTGAGTTAGAATTGAACTTGTCCAAGCCCAAACTAGGCCCAACAGCTTCTGTTGGGCCCAAACTTAGCCGCCAAATTTGATTCGAGATGGCCAGGCTTGAGCCCAACATCATTTTTCACAATAGTTGTTGGCCCTTAGATCACTTGAATCAAACTAATCAGCTAATTCTAAATTATTGTTTTATTAAGTAATTTACTTAGAAGAAGATGTTTGTAAATTAGGAATTGCATGGGGAATTTTCCCTACAGAGAAAGAATTCAAGATTCTGTTGAAACAAAATCCTGAAACCAAACTTCATGATTCTGTAGAAACAAAAGATAAAAAGAATTACAACAATGAATCCTGATGACCACACAAATAGTGTCACTGACAAAGCAGAAGACTTGAACGGATAAGAGTAATAACACTACAAGCAAAGTTCTTATCTAACCTTTCGACGTCTTGCTCTCAAACATGGCAACTGCTTCACTGACACTCTCTGCAACTTTCTCGGCCTACACATCATCAAAACCTCAGCCTGAAACATCAAGAACAACCACAACAACACCAGCGTTGAACAACCAAGACAGGAACAAGTTGGTTCTCAGAAGACAACTCTTAAGAGGGTTTGCATTGTCTCCAATCATTTTGATTAAAGAGCCTCCTAGTTCAGTAGCTAGGGAAGTTGAAGTTGGCTCTTACCTGCCTCCTTCTCCCGTGGACCCTTCTTTTGTGCTCTTCAAAGCCACCCCCACGGACACCCCTGCTCTTCGTGCAGGTAACAATATTCACATACACCATTTTGTCCTTTTGACTCTTAGATGTTTGTTGCAAACAAGAGAGAAAGATTAGATTTTTATGATCCTAACAGCATTAAGAGGGGAATGGGATTGCAATTTAAGATGCTAAAGCTTTGAAATTACTGGGAGTAAACAGCAACTTGAGGTTAGAACCATCAGTGACTCTGGCTAATTGTGTTGGTTAGGGTTTGTTCATCCAGTCAAAAGTTGAAGATTTTGCCTATTCATGAATGGATACCAAGTTGGAGTTTCTGGACTCATGTTCAAATCTTTGTAGCTTTATGCTAAATATTGTATACAAAAAACGTATTCAAGTTGTGTCTAATCCTTACTGGGTTTTAAACTGCGGACTGCGGGTTATATTCTGGATGCAATTCCGGTTGCAGATACCTGGGTTACTGGAGATGTTTTGATGTTCTGTCTAACATTCTAATGATATTTGAAATGTAGTTTCTTGCAGGAAATGTGCAGCCATACCAGTTCATCCTCCCACCTACATGGAAACAAACACGAGTGGCAAATATATTATCAGGCAATTACTGCCAGCCAAAGTGTGCAGAACCCTGGGTTGAGGTCAAGTTTGAGGATGAGAAGCAAGGAAAGGTTCAGGTAGTGGCTTCTCCTTTGATAAGATTAACCAACAAGCCTAATGCAACAATTGAAGAGATTGGAAGTCCTGAGAAGGTGATTGCCTCACTTGGCCCTTTTGTCACTGGAAATTCATATGATCCAGATGAGCTCTTAGATACATCAGTCGAAAAGCGGGGTGATCAGACGGTATTCTCCCGTTATCCCGATTTCTTTGCTGATCTTTCCCTCCTAATGATCCTTTGTTTTTTCATTAAAGAAAAAGAAAGAAACTTCTATTAGTTTGCAGAGCTTGGGAAACATTTACCTTCTTAGACACAACACAGGAAAAAGGAAAACATATTGTTTAGTTAAGCTTTCTAGTACACCATAGAACAGGTAAGAAAGGAAACGTTAAGAGCTTCAACCTAGGATTAAGTTTAGTATGTTTGAATTTCCATTTCTTTTTCACAATTCACTTGCTTCTTTCTTGGGTTTCCTTGGTAGCTTTTCTCTTGATCTTTAAAGTTATGTCCTTTCTGTTGTACTTACTTTTGAATCTGGAAATAATGAAATCTCTCCTTAAAACAATTTGCAACATACAAAAGAAAAAGAAAACGGCAAAATGTTATTGCTGGTATTCAGGACTAAGAATGAATTTGCTTTTTGCAGTACTACAAATATGTGCTTGAGACACCATATGCTCTCACTGGCACTCATAATCTTGCAAAAGCAACATCAAAAGGGAGCACAGTCATGTTGTTCGTGGCTAGCGCGAATGATAAACAATGGCCGTCCTCCCAGAAAACGCTGCAAGCCATTCTTGATTCCTTTCAAGTTTAGTTACTTACCATAAACATGCTGGAAACTTGTGTTTGTCTCATTGGCATTGTGTATATATCAGATCATTGAACAAAGAGATGGTATTGACTGTCCAAGTTTTGTTTTGATTGGATTTCCTTAGTAGTTTCATATGACTACTACATCCTGCAAGGACTAGATGTATGGAAATTTTAGTTATTGAAATAGTGCCAATACTCTTAGATTACTGGTAACCCATCTTTCAGATGCCTTAAATTGGGAGTCAAAGGTTGCTTTTGATGATCTACAGTCCCCGATCAACTAACATAGCCATCCAATTTTAAAGAACCATCTTATTTCACCTGTAAATTGAATCGAGCATGGAGTTCTAGCAAATTCAATTATGAGCGTATCTTTGATGCTCTGTTTTCCGATTTGGTGGAATCTGTACGCTCATGAGAAGATGTTATAACCTTTCAGAAACTTGCTCTGGGAAATCAATACATCTATATACTCCATCAAATTTCTTTCAACTTGAAGATATTTACCATGCAATTACCATCTGCAGAAACAATTCCCAGCACAAGCAGCCATTCAACAACTCGCATCATGCAATACCTCACTTCAGTTTTATGTAACTCCTAAAATTACTTCAATATAGTAAAATATCAATACAGAAAGTATCTTGTGCATAGGACTCTATGGTTTACAAGTATTCCATATAAGTTAAGATACACTGCTTTCACATGACCATTCACGAAAAGGAAAAAAAGAAAACACGTAGCTGTTAGCAAGATCTCTATGGTTTACAAGTATTCCATCTTATGAGATTTCTAGTGCTGCTGGTCCACAGCCATCTGAACTCTGTGTCAAAGAAATCAGATGGATTGCTGTTATTTTGAAAATAATGAAGTATCGTCCGCTAAAGATGGATGAAGGCTGTCCCAGAAGCCGTATATGCAGTTGCCTTACTGCGAAGAGCAATGGCTGAATATGTTTATGAAAGAGTGAACAATGAAGGAACATCGGTATAGTCTTGTTTGTATTTGGAGCAAGAAATGATAATTCAGGTATGTGATTTAAAATGTCAAGTGAAACAGCAAATGTGATGAAGTTTCATGGATCAATATGACTTCATTGATGCGGCTCAGCTTGATACGTGTTCAAGCAAATGTTTCCTGCACAATGTAAGAGAATATTTGAATCGACTTATGACAAGGTAGTTAAAAATCATGATGATTATGTTGTGATCTCAAAGCTATTGATCATAAGATGTCCAACTTTAGAAATTTATGAAACCGTGGTCTTAATATTAACACTCTGCAGTTCTAAGAACGTAACTTAATTACTTTCATTTCTAGAATCCCATTGAACTCACCAGATTGATAATGGCTGACTGGCATGCTTGGAGGTTGAGATATCTATGAAACATTTCAAGCAGATCAGATCAGAAAGAAAAGAAATTTTGCAACAGCATGAAACTTAATCTATTTGATTAATTTTTAACATTTACCTGCGAATGTCCCATTTGCATGTTGATACCATCATGTTGATACCTTGTAGCATTTGAAACCATTGTAGCTCTTGCGCAATTCTTGACAAACTGCAAGCTAGTCTCTTCCACAACAAAAGAATGGTCTGGTTGATTAGAGCCACTTGCTTCTTGATCTCCTAAGAAAAATTGTAAAATGTTCATAAAAGAGGTAATTATGGACATTGAAATTGATTAAAACCAAGTTGTTACTTTGCTAACCTCTCAATACTTCAAACTGGTGGTTGATAACAGCATCTTCTGAAGTATTTTGCTCCACGTCTCTCGCCTTATTTTGCCATTTTGTCTTAATTTTAGATCGTATTCTGCACATTGAAACTCTGTTAGGACAGAAAGCTCGGGATTCAGGAGCCTGCTTTGTGTTGGCATCCCCCACTTTGATCATGCTTTTGGATCAAATCTGCTGTAGGATTCAGCTTCAAAACCTTATCAAGCTCTTCTGTTGCCTTGTCCAAGTAAGTTTCAAACAGCTTCAGAAGTCCTTCCTTTGGTGTACTTTTGGTGATGATATTTGAAGCTTTTAGCCTAAGTTCACTTGCATATAAATTCAATGATCTGTCCTGCATTATAGATTCTGCTTCCACATTGCCACCCAATGCTACTGTAGCTTTGGAGTCTTTCCTCCACCTTTTTAATATGTAGTGGTCTGGTATATAAAAGACGTTTTTCCAATTGAGTACCCTGAGAGCATGACTGCATAAAATGCCAATCGATTGAAACTTTCCACAGGTACATTCAACTGTGGAGTCTGAAACATTATAAGCAACAATATACTCTCCTTTTCCACATTCTATTAGCTTAAAAGTTCCAATTGTCCCATCATTTGACGTTTCATCTATTGCCACCGAGAAAGAACTGCAGAACTCCTCCTGAAATGTTCGAAACATGGTGGGTGTGTACATTTTTGCTGCTTGTTTCTCTATCTCACTTCTTGGAATGCTTTCAATAGATTGACAATCTTCACACAGTTCTTGATTGCGCATTTTGTCGCCTAATTTCTCATACCGCTGAGCTATATTCTGAAGAGACATTGACTCACCTATTATGTTATGGTAAATGTTCATGATGCTCTCAGCAAATTGGATAGACTGCATTCCAGCAGAGAATGTCTTCTCAAGATATAAAGGAGACCATCTATTCCGTAAAGTGTATAGAGTTGAAAGCCAACGATTGTTTTCGAGTTCGTATTTACTAACCATTGACTCCCAATGTGATTCAAATTCCCCCCTTGACTGGCAACCAAAGACACATTCATTGAAGACGCTTGAAAATCCAGATTTCCTGTAGCTGTCATAAAGATGTTCTGCTGCATTTTGGTAGATAAACCACGTACCAAGACAATGCTGTGTCTCTGGCAATACCAACTTTATCGCATTGGCTACTGCTTGACTGTCATCGGTAAAAACTGTTTTAGGTTGTTGGCTCATCGCCTTCAGAAAAGATTCAATAGACCAAATAAAAGAATCTACACTTTTATCAAGCAAGAAGGCACAACCAAATAAGATGTGCTGTTGATGATGATTTAGTCCTAAAAATGGCATGCAAATCATGTCATATTCCTTTATCCTGAATGATGTACCCAAAACCAGAACATCTCCAAAGCAATCATAGTCCATCCTCGACCTTCCATCGCTCCAGAAAAAGTTTGCAATCCGGTTTGCTCCATCAATTTGCACCGTATAGAAAAATGCAGGGTCTCTTGTTTGCAAGTGACTAAGATAGTTGAGTAGGCTCTGGCAATCGTTAGGTTCTATACTAGTCAATTTCCTGTCTCCCAAATAGTTGCAGTCATTTCTGCTACTTGCGCCGTCACATCTTGCAACCTCATCGTCTTTGGCTGTTCCAACTTCATTTGTAGTCCAAACAGAGTGAGTTTCAGAAGCACATGCACAGGAGTCCCTATTTTGTCTGCCACCAGAATGTCCAAGTTCATGATTGTGATTAAGTTCAGCTGTAGATATCAACCACTGTCCTTCATCTACTGTAAGTTTGATCATGGCTGGACAACCTGTTCTCGTTTCTTTCCTTGTATATTTGGGAATCTTGTTGCATTTCATCTTTAACCTAAACCCTTGTCTTGAACAGTAAAAACACCTTGTTTTGACAGATTTATCTGGCCTTCTTGTGACCTTAGCTTTTCTGACTTTGAACCCAATTCTTGAAGCATATTTTGTGTAGAAGCTATAAGCTTCCGCTTCAGAAGGGAACTCCATACCAACTATTGGTTCATAGAAAATGATATTTTGTTGACTTTCATCTACGTGAACAGGCAATTCAGATTTTCCTTCATTCCCGTTACTTTCTGCTGAATTTGCCTCATCACAATCAGTTTCTGTTGATGATGACTGCTGCAAATGAGAATTGCAGGTCATCAGAAGTAATCTGAAAATATCATGCTTTAAGATGAGTATCAGAAACTACTGCAATTGAATTGCCTTTCACATTACCAGCTCTTCCACAAACAACAGGATCAAACAAAGAGATCCTGGGAGATAAAACCAAGTTTTATGCCTGTGAGATGAAGATAGAACCCTTTGCATATGACATGCTTAGCTAAAGTCTGGGAATAACACTCAGATGCAACATCAAAACTTGAGTCCTGAGAGTACCACTCATAAACGATAAAGCTACTTAATACACTTTAGTTTCTATACAACAAAGATTGAATTATGATACCCAGATCTTCGGAATGGAGAGTGGAAACCTCAGACAAGCTTTTTTCAGAGAAACTGATTGCAGAACCAGCCATTGCGATACTTGTAGTTACTAGACACACGCAATGTCTTCAAATCAATAACAGTATCACCTCAGTGAGAATTCATAGTAACTGGAAACCTAACTTCTTTAAACATTTAACTCATCCAGTCATCTAGAAAAGCTTTGTACATACCAAGCACCATCAAAAAAGAGATGATACACCTAATTGAAGTGGCAGTTGAGTGAACCTATAAGTCATTACACTAGCAATAGCATGAGTTTCTGTAATTTATTTCCCTACATAACCTCAATAAAAAAATGTGTATGAAAAAGTACTTTCTTATAATACTTAATATCTTCTCAGATGGACAAAACAAGCTTGACCCATCAGAGAAATTATGTATCTGCATTTATTTTCCTTTTCTTGGATTAGCTCTATAGCACCAATCCTGTAATTGTTCCTAGCAACTAACAAGTTCTGTTTTTTAGTAATGAACTCAACGATAAAGACTAAATAAATTTCTTCCAAGTTCTAAAAGAACAGCCTAAAAGAACACAAAGAATCATTCTCCAATGTCATGAAACTCGTAAAATTTCAAAAATTAGCTCATCAAATGCATATGAAACGGAGAATGTTAGACATCGTGTCTCACCCTGTCACTGATGTTGTCGACTGACATCTTACCCTTCCTCTTCTCCACGTGCCGGAGTTCGGAGGCCGTGTTTTGAGCCGCCGATGACTCAAACCAATTGTCAACAACAACACTGTTGGCATTACCACTATTAGAAACATCCATAACAGAATAAGAAAGGTTAACAGAGCTTTGGCTCGAGTACATGGAGTCTGTCACAGCATTCTGTACATAACCAGGACCAGGATTTAACAATGGTGTTGCCAGAGCATCTGCAGTACCGGAAAACTTGTTAATGTCACATGAATTACTCCTTCCTTGCATGGCGTACTCTCCTCCTGATTCCAATGTAAACAAGGACTCGTCTTCGGGTTGTTTCATGTTAAATTGCCGATTCATCATCCCCATCTCCGATGGATCACAATAAGAGTCAGGAAAGTCGCTGTACAGGATCATCCACGAATTTTCGAGGGAGTTAAGTGGGTTGTCGTTAAAAGATTGCTCGCTCCCAGGATTGTGGGAGAAAAGAGAATTTGATAGACCAGAGCTTGTCGGAGCAGTTCCAGAACCGATCCGACAAGGTTGATCAACAGAAGACATCTGTTGCAACTGTGAGTCAGATTGATCATGGAACAACATCAAGGGAGTGTCAAGATTGTAGGGTTGTGTTTCCTTTGGACGTGATTGGTCAGTTCTCAACATGAAAGACGTAAGAGAAGGTGAACGATTATCAGAGCTCGTTCTAGGACAAGTTCCAGTATTCAAACTGTCAACGTTGTTTTCCATTATGATTGTAGTATGTAATAAGAAGTGAACAAGCCCTCACTCTGGTGAAGCTTTGTGGGAAAGTTCAGTCACCGGAAACAATTAAAAAAATAAGTAAACTTTGTGGGAAAGTGCAGTCACCGGACAAAAAAAGTAAGCCTTATGGACGAGTACAGTCATCGGAAACAAAAAAATTGTGGGGAAGTGCAGTCGCCGGAAACCAAAAAAAGGGAATCCTTGTGGGAAAGTGCAGCCGCCGGAAGCCAAAAAAAAACGTTAACTTTGTGGAGAAGGGCAGTCACCGGAAACAAAAAAGAAAGTAAGCTTTGTGGGAAATGCAGTCACGGGAAACAAATAAAAAAGGGGCAATCTTTGTGGGAAAGTGCAGTCACCGGAAGCCAAAAAGGAGGTAAACTTCGGGTGAAAGTGCAGTCACCAGAAAAAAAAAACGGTAATCTTTGTGGTAAAGGGCAGTCACCGGAAGCCAAAACAAAACGAAGCTTGCAACCGGAGCTGGACGGTGTGAGAAAGTCTATGCCTTTTTGTCTCAGATAATGAAAGTACAGGAAGTGAAGAGAAACAAAAAGTGGTGTAGACCATGGAATTTGCTGGAGATCCATGGACCACCCAAACCCATCGTTCTCAAGATTCCTGACACAGTGGCTTTGTTTAATCCTTTGTGTCACTTTCAATCAATGGATTTTACACGTAATAATTTAAAGAGAACATGTAAAAGGAATAAGAAGGAATAGTCTTTCACTCTTCCTTTCTCTGATCATCTTCTATTCAGTTTCGTCTCTGACACTCTTCCCATGGAAAATTAGGGATTGGCATTGAGTTGGTAAAGGAATGATTTAGGTTATTTGATTTTAACATTTATAAAATTAAGATTAATTACATTTTTTCAAGGTTACGAATATTGTACTAAACTTAACGGTTAATACCGATTACTATTTCGGATAATTTTTTCAATTATTCAATGAATATAATAACACAAAACATACACAAATAATTTTCATTTCTAAGTTTCCAACAATTACAAAAACTTAAACAAACAATTTATATTTTGAATTTCAATTTAAAGTTTTAAACATGAGGATCAAATTAAAGGGTATGATTTACATAATTTTCAAATAATGAATGGCATATCTTATACAATTATTCATACACACCTATTCATAACATAGGGATCAAATTGAAGGATATAACTTCTTTGGAAATGTTTTTTTTCTTATTTAAAGCTTTGAATTTTCTTTTCATTTCTAGCAAACCATAATATTATATATATCATTCTATATTTGGTTCTTAATATATAAGTTGTTTCTACGATCTTTAATTGACATTAATAATTCTAAGTATAAGTGGTTGGAGTTTAGCCTACAACATGTTCATAATTTGAAAAAAAGTTCTTTTTAAATACATTTACATCACTACTTTCACACATTATCTATTATAAATATTTATGATAGCCCACACATATATATTACCAATAATTCAACATATTTTATACTCAATTAATTTACCCAAAGCCAATATCCAAATACTATCATTAACTACAACCGAATTATTATTAATTTACAATAACATAATTTTATACTCAATTAATTATTTGCCTAAAACCAATACCCAAATACTAAAAATGAAATAACATTTCACAAATTTTAAGAATGTGTCAATTAATTATTTAAGTCTTTTTATTCTCAGTTTTAAATTTTAATTTAAGTTGTTTCAACATATAAACTTTCAATTGAATCAATTCATATCATCAACTTCATCATAGATTCACATCACATGCCGTGTCAAAAAATTAAACATAAATTTCTCTTAAACTAATCCACAATCAATGAACCAAACCATAAATAAACCAAAACAAAATCGTGAATCATTCAACTCCAATATCCAACCCACACAAATCACAAATCTAATTCAAAATTTAATTCCAACTTTCAACTTTCAACTTCTAAGTTCCAACTGATTCACAATAAAAAAATGCAATTAAGCAGAAAAATCGAAAAGTCAAAACACACTCAAAAACCAATTCATAGGATTTTTGGGTTAGGTGATTGGTCGGGTTTAGATTTTGGGAGAGTAGTCGTTATGACAGTGGCGTGGAGGAGGGTCAGATGTTCAATGGTGGCGACAACGTGGTGTGGTGGTCCTTGTGGAGGAGAGCTAAAGACGGTAGCGTGTTTGCAACTTCGCGTGGAGAAGCCGAGGAAGGCTGAAAATGGTATGATGTTGGCGTGGATTGGGGAGGAAAATGACCGTTGCTGGAGAGGGAGCAACACCGTCGAAGAGGGAGCAGCGCCGCCGAAGATGGAGAGGAGAGCGAGAGAGAGAGAACGAAGGTGAGGGAGAGATTGCTGAGAGAGTGAATAAAATCAAAAGAAGTAGAAGAGTTCGGGTGTGTGGAGGTGTTAAAAGTTTTCATATTTGCAAAATAGTCCCTACATTTTTAAAACTTATGGTACGCGGCTGATATTTTGGATGCTTGCCGGTATTGGCTAGTACCAAATGAAAACTCACGGTACCGATCAGTATTGAAGGCTGGTACTAAAAACAAGAATACTGTTCTGTTTTCCAGCCAGTATGGAATGAAATTCATACCGTTGCATTATACCCCCATTTTTTAAAATTTCTATTATGAAAAACTATTTAATTATCACGTAATTTTTTAAATTATAATTTTTACATTTTAAAAATAATTCACGATAATATTAAAATATCACACAATCCTTTTTTATATTTTGTTACTTTTTGTTCATTTATAACTTAAAATTAACAAAAATAGATTAAATATAACAACTTAACTACTTATGTGTAACTAAATAATTTCATAAGTATTTTTAAAACATAATAACTAAAATTAAAAAAGAAAGCAAAAATTACCGAAATCTGTATTGTATTTAACGTTTATTTTACGTTTGTCATCTTAAAATTGTATATCGTGATTATTTAATAAGCATGAATGTTAAATTTTACCATATTAGCCAAATTATAAACATTTTTTTGACAGTAATTATAACCTCCAATTAAGAAATTTTTTTAACCTAATATCTTTTTCATAAAAGACACAAAACTCTTCTTTGCCATTTAAAAAACTCATATTATTCTAAATTAATTAAAAATAATTCTTGAATATTAAAATTTTGAAGGAAGAATTTTCTATATAATTATTGTCATTTTATTTTAAAAGATTTCATTTTTCAGATGGGATGAAGTTCGGACGGGTTGCAGCTCTCGGGCGATTACAAAGAAAATGCCAATAGGCAATGTCAAGTTTCTAACAAGTTTCTTGTAGAAAGGAGCGTTCATGGATTATGATCTTGAAGCAGCGCAACCTGGTTTACCCTTGCATTAAGCACAAAACTGAAAATGGTGTCAGAATCTGGATATGGCTTGATAATTAGTTAGACTCTAATCCTCAGGTCAACCACTTGAGAAATAGACTCTTTCTACATCTCAGAGTTTCCTCTTTGATTTGCAATGGCCAATGGCAAGGTAATGTCAGAGGTTTGGATACACTGGCCCAATTTTTTACCTCTCGGAGTAATGAGCACTTGGAGGACTCCATCATCTAGACTCCTGATCTGAATGACAGATTCTCTAATAAACCTTACCACTAGGTTCTGAATAGACTTACCTGAGGTACCTTGGTTCTCTTTATTATGGCATAATTCTATATTCACCCTAAGGCTTTTTTATCTCTTGGTTGGCGATTAAAAAGTAAAAACCGACTTAGGACCAAAAGCCAATGGTACGATAATGTTGACTCCACTTGTATGTTGTGTAAATTGGAAATGGAGGATCGGGATCATCTCTTCTTTCTTTGTACCTTCTCAAACGCGGTTTGGAGTAAGATCTTACACTTGCTTCTTGGGACTGACACTCCATACACCTAAGCCCTTAAGTGGGTTATTAGTAACTCTACGAAAGGTAAACTTAACGTCAATCTTTACAAAGGTGCATTTATCTCTACTATTTATTGTTTCCGGAAGGAGAGAAACTTGCGTTGATTTTCTAGACACGAAAAAGGGAAATATCAGCTACCGCCTAGCTGATAGGATCGTCAACTGGGTTAGATCGGCTTTACTTGCTAAGAATCTTCACCTCACTCTTTCTCCAGATATACAGATTAGATGAAATCTTTAAGTTGATTGTTTTTTTGTGATCAATATTAGTTAGTTTCGGTTCTCTACTTTATGGTAGAGGTTTTTCTTCAACACATTGTAATGTTGATTTAGGTTTGTCTATAATATATGTCTCATTCATTTTTCAAAAAAAAAAAGTTTAAATACGTCCTATTTTTTATTATGTATATGCTTTTCAATAAGAATTTGAAATATATTGAAAAAGATTATTTTTACACACCGAATAATTTGAAGGTTAATTAAAAAATATTGTTAAATAAAAATTAATTTACAAAAATTGACTAATTAATTAATAAATTAATCAATTTTTTCACAACTAGAGTTATTAAAATAAATCGAACCAGAAAGTTAAAAATTGAACCGAAATGTTGAACTGTTCAACGGTTGAACCGATCGATCCGGTTGAATTTTTTAATCATTGAATTTAGTAAATTAAACCCAATTTAGTACAATCCAAATCAACAATTCATGTATGAGTTAATCAAATTTTATGTTAATTTTAAATTTAAAAGATTTGTTAAAATTCAAATTGAATGACCAAAATTCCTTCTCAAATAATATTGTCTTATTATTATTTTTCAAACATTGTTATTTTGATCCTTAAATTTAAAATTTTAATATTAAAATAATATTATTTTAAAAATAAAACAAAAGTGACATTATTTTAGGTCGAATTGAACAAAATTGAACCACTGGAGTTGAAATTAACAAAACTTCAAATCTGATTCAAACCACCTCTTAAGAGGTCGGGCCAAACAGAATGGAGAGGGAACCTAACTGACTCAATCCATTATTAATCCTACGTATACTTCAATAACATGCATTATTAGAGGTACCGATGACGGATCCAGAAATTTTTTTGAATGGGGGCAAAATTTTACTGGAGGTAAAAAAAAAATTAACGAGGGCAAAATTTTAATTTTTTTATGAGTTAAAATAATAATTTTTTTATTTAAAAGTTTTTAGAGTCAGTAGGGGCAAGTGCTCCCACTTGCCGCCACTGTAGCTCCGTCCTTGATGAGTTAAGGTCGTCAATTCAATAAGATTTACCTACACATCGTAAATTTGATGGAAATCTGAAAATTTGAAAAGAAAATTCTTGGTAATTACCATATATCTACTCCATCCATACGTTACATCGAATTGGTTGAGAAGCTTCTGTGCTTTTGACTTGATAAAGACAAGGTGATTACTTCTGGGTGGTCCAAATTGGCGGTGGGAGGTCCTCCAAGTGCCTATCAAGAATGAGGATTTGAGTAAGAAACTTTTGAATGTGATTGTTGGAAAATGAAAATATATTAAATTTATTAATTGAATTTAAAATTTCACTCTATTCCCTTTTTTTTTTAATAAATGGTTTTATAGTAATCTTGAGAATCATACTAAATATCATCTTAATGTTAACTAAGTTTTCAGTGGATGAAGATGATCACTTGTTTTCTTTTAATGGATTAGTTTTATAGATTTTGCTTCCAGATCGGTGGATGAGTCTCACGTACTCAATCATATGTTTATAATAAGTGGGCTTTTTGGCTACCTAATCATAGAAAAAGTCGATAAGAATAAAATATTGGACATCATCCGTAAAGATTGCGACAAGACATGTTTCAGTCAATTAAGAACTCTGGTTTGACATCCAAAAACTACACACATTCTCCACAAACACAACTTTGGCGAGACCCTGTCAAACGTTGCACCAATTCAGCATGATATGATTTTATCGTACTCAGAGCATCGAGTCCACATCTTTTGTCTAACCCTATCACGTCTTATTGTGTCTAATAGCTAAAAGACGTCATTTTGGCATTAAAATTTGACAAAGGAATGGACAGAGGTCTTTATTATGGTAATCAACATAATTTATATAACATTATAAATAAACATACTCAATCATATTATTATTGTTTTGGTGGTTTTCATATTTAGCATAATTTATATCAGTTAAATGTAAATATTAACTGTCTTTTTTATGTTATTATTTATCTATGGATTTATAATATTAATAATAATATTATAATAATAAGACTAATTTACATAATAGTTATTATAAATTATTTAATAATAAATAATAAATACGTTATATTTCTTTAGTCATTCTTATGATTTTAATTGTTTTGAAATATGATAAGTGTAATTTCCCTATAATTTGTGTAATTTCCCTATAATTTGTTATTCTACAAATTATTGCAGGAAATATTAATACTTGTGCTAATTTTGTATTGGTTATTATTATTCACCATTTTATTACTGTTAAAAATTATTATGGTTATTTAATTATTCTTATTAATTTAACTGTAAAAAATGGGCTTTAATGAATAATCCTCTACTTAATAATAAATTATTAATTTATTATTGATATTAAATATTAACA
>JAOTBA010000203.1:1862103-1875886 GCA_025629845.1 Erythroxylum squamatum
ATCTCAAAAGCTATTGACCATACAATGTCAAACTTGAGAAATTTATGAAACCATGTAACATCTCCAATCCTGCTTCAGCTTCATGGACATAATATTAACACCCTGCAGTTCTGACAACCAACTTAATTACTTTCATTTCTAGACTCCCATTGAACTCACCAGAATGATAGTTGCTGACAGGCATGCTTGGAGGTTTGGATATCTACGAAACATTTCAAGCAGATCAGATCAGAAAGAAAAAATATTTGCAACAGCCTGAAATTTAATCTGTGATTAATTTTTTGTACATTTACCTGCGAATGACCCATTTGCATGTTGATACCATCATATTGGTACCTTGTAGCATTTGAAGCCACTGCAGCTCCTGTGCAATTCTTGACGAATGGTCGATTAGAGCCACTTGCTTCTTGATCTCCTCCTAAGTAAAATTGTAAACTGTTCATAAAAGTGGTAACTATGCACATTGAAATTAAATAAATCAAGTTGTTACTCTTGTAACCTCTCAATACTTCAAATTGGTGCTTTGTGTTGGCATCCCCTACTTGATCATGCTTTTGGCTCAAATCTTCTGCAGGATTCAGCTTCAAAACCTTATCAAGTTCTTCTGCTGCCTTGTCCAAGTAAGTTTCAAATTGCTTCAGAAGCCCTTCCTTTGGTGTACTTTTGGTGATGATATTTGAAGCTTTGAGCCTTAGTTCACTTGCATATAAATTTAATGATCTGTCCGGCATTATAGATTCTGTTCCCACATTGCCACCCCATGCTACTGTAGCTTTGCAATCTTTCCTCCACCGTTTTAATATGTAGGGATGTGGTATATAGAAGACGTTTTTCCAATTGAGTACCCTAAGAGCATGACTGCATAAAATGCCAATGGATTGAAACTTTCCACAGGTACATTCAACTGTGGAGTTTAAAACATTATAAGTAACAATATACTCTCCTTTTCCACGTTCTATTAGCGTAAAAGTTCCAATTGTCCCATCATTTGACCTTTCTTCTATTACCACCGAGGAAGATCTGCAGAACTCCTCCTGAAATGTTCGAAACATGGTGGGTGTGTACATTTCTGCTGCTTGTTTCTCTACCTCACCTCTCGGAATGCTTTCAATACATTGACGATCTTGATATAGTTCTTGATTGCGCATTTCCTCGGCTAATTTTTCATAATGCTTAGCTATATTATGAAGAGACATTGACTCACCTTTCTTCAAATTTTTCATAATGTGACCTTACCTTTTCTGACCTTGAACCCAATTCTTGAAGCATACTTTGTGTAGAAGCCATAAGCTTCTGCTTCGGAAGGGAACGCCATACCAACTGTTGGTTCATGGCAAATGGTATTTTGTCGACTTTCATCAACCTGAACGGGCAATTCAGATTTTCCTTCATCCCCATTACTTTCTGCTGAATTTGCCTCATCACAATCAGTCTCCGTTGATGATGACTGCTGCACAAGAGAATTGCAGGTCATCAGAAGTAATATGAATATATAATGCTTTAAGATGAGTATCAGAAACTACTGCAATTGAATTGCCTTTCACATTACCAGCCCTTCCACATAAACAACGGGATCAAAAAAAGAGATCCTGGGACATAAAACCAAATGCCTGTGAGAGGAAGATAGAACCCTTTGCCTATTACATGCTTCACTAAACAATGGAATAACACTCAGATGCAACATCAAAACTTGAGTCCTGAGAGTAACACTCGTAAACTATAAAGCTACTTAATCTACACTTTAGTTTCTATACAACAAAGATTGAATTATGATACCCAGATCTTCGTAATGGAGATTGGAAACCTCAGACAAGCTTTTGTCAGAGGAAACTGATTGCAGAGCCTGCCATTGTAAGACTTGTAGTTACTAGACACATGCAATGTATTCAAATCAATAACAGTATCACCCCAGTGCGAATTCATAGTTACTGGAAACCTAACTTCTTTAAACATTTAACTCATCCAGTCATCTGGAAAAGCTTTGCACATACCAAGTACAATCAAAAAAAAGAGAAGATTCAACTAATTGAAGTTGAAGTTGAAGTTGAGTGAACCTATAAGTCACCACGCTAGCCGAAGCATGAGTTTCTGTAATTTTTCCCTGCATAATCTCAATAGAAAAATGTGTATGAAAAAGTACTTATCTTCTTCTAATACTTGCACAATATCTTCTCAGATGGACAAAACAAGCTTCACCATCAGAGAAATTATGTATCTGCGTTTATTTTCCTTTTCTTGGATTAGCTCTGAACCACCCATTCTGTAGTTGTTCCTAGCAACTAACAGGTTCTGTTTTTTAGTAATAAACTCAATGATAAAGACTAAATAAATTTCTTCCAACTTCTAAAGAACTGTCTAAATCTTGAAAGGACACAAAGAATCATTCTCCAATGTCCTGAAACTCATAAAATTTCATAAATTAGCTCATCAAACGCATATGAAACAGAGAATGTTAGACATCTTGTCTCACCCTGTCACTGATGTTGTCGGCTGACATCTTGCCCTTCCTTTTCTCCACATGCGGGTCTCCGGTGGCGTCGTTTTGATTACCACTATTAGAAACACCCATAACAGAAGAAGAAAAGTTCGCAGAGCTTTGGCTCGAATGCATGGAGTCTGTCAAAGCATTACCAGGATTTAACCATCGTGTTGCGAGGGCATCCGCAGTACCGGAAAAATACTCGTTCATGTCAAAAGAATTAATCCTTTCTGGCATGGCGAACTCTCCTCCTGATTCCAATGTAAACAAGGACTCGTCTTCGGGTTCTTTCATGTTAACGTGCTGATTCATCATCATCCCCATCTCCCATGGATCACAATAAGAGTCAGGACCGTCACTGTTCACGAACATCCACGATTTGTCGAGGAAGTCAAGTGGGTTGTCGTTAAAAGATTGCTCGCTCCCAGGATTGTGGGAGAAAAGAGAATTTGATAGACCAGAGCTTGTAGGAGCAGTTCCAGAACCGATCCCCCAAGGTTGATCAACAGAAGACACCTGTTGCAACTGTGAGTCAGATTGATCATGGAACGACATCAAGGGCTTGCCAAGATTGTGGGGTTGTGTTTCCAGTGGACGTGATTGGTCAGTTCTCAAAATGAGAGACAGATGAGAAGGTGAACGATTATCAGAGCTCGCTGTAGGACAAGTTCCAGGATTCAAACTGTCAACGTTGTTTGCCATTATGATTGTAGTATGTGATAAGAAGTGAACAAGCCTTCACTTTGGTGAAGCTTTGTGGGAAAGTTCAGTCACCAGAAACAATTAAAAAAAACAAGTAAACTTTGTGGGGAAGTGCAGTCACCGGAAACAAAAAAAGGGCAATCTTTGTGGGAAAGTGCAGTCACCGGAAGCAAAAAGGTTAACTTTGTGTGAAAGTGCAGTCACCGGAAACAAAAAAAGGGTAGTCTTTGTGGGAAAGTGCAATCACCGGAAGAAAAAGAAAAAAAATGAAGCTTGCAACCGGAGCTGGACGGTGTGACAGTTAAAGTCTTTTGTGTCTTAGCTAAGTACATGAAACTGAAGTTAAACAAAAAGTGGTGTAGACCATGGAATTTGATGGAGATCCATGGACCACCCAGAACCATCTTTCTCTAGATTCCTAACACAGTGGATTTTTTCAATCCTTTGTGTCAATTTCAATCAATGGTTTTTACACGTAAGTATTTAGAGGAAAGAGAAGATGTGAAAGGAATAAGAGGGAATAGGCTTCCTTTCTCTGATCATCTTCCTTTCAGTTTCCTCCCTCACACTCTTCTTGAAAAAAAAATAGACATCGGCACTGAGTTGGCAAAGGAATCATTTGGGTTATTTAATTATAACATTTATAAAAATAAGATTAATTACATTATACACCCAATTTTTTATTTTAATTTTTTGTTCTGAAAAATATTTTAATTTTATTTGTTCATTTATAACTTAAAATTAAAAAATAAATGAAATATAACAATTAACTTATAAATAATTTTATAAGAATAAGTATTTTTAAAACATAATAATTAAAATTAAAAAAGCAAAATTACCCAAAATTTTAAAGTATTTAACCTTTATTTTGCACTTGTCATCTTAAAATTGTATATGAAGATGATTTAATAAGCATGAATCTTAATTTTTACCATATTAGCCAAATTATAAATATTTATTTGACCATAACGATGAATTTGAAGCCTCTAATAAAGAAAAAAACTTAATTTCGAATCTTTCTATAAAAGATAAACTAATTCTAATTTAGTTCAATCTAAAATTAACAATTAGTGTATGATTTGATCAAAGTTTTGGATTAAGTTTAAATTTAAAAGATTAATTCAATTGTCATTTAATTAATATCATTTTATTTTATTTTTAAAATAATATTATTTTGATTCTTAAAAAAAATTGAAACGATATCAATTTAAATTAAATTATTAAATTAACCAAAATGAAACGGCTCGATTTGAAATTAATCGAACTCAAGCCACCTCTAAAAAGGTGAACCAAAAATGAACCTAACTGACTCAGCCCATTATTAATCCTACATATACTTCAATAACATGCATTATTAGATCTAACGATGAGTTAAGGAATTCAATAATTACCATATATCTACTCCATCCATACGTTATATCGAATTGGTTGAGAAGCTTCTGTGCTTTTGACTTGATAAAGACAAGGTGATTACTTCTGGGTGGTGGGAGGTCCTCAGGTCCACCAAGTGCCTATAGTATAGGGTACTTAAATTTTTAATTTTTTAAAGTATATAATTTATAAATTACTATAATCACTCATAATTTAGTAATATACATATGATAATTATTAAAATAACAGAAAGAAAAAGACAAAGAAGGAAGAGGTGAAAGAAAGGTCATGTCTACATCGTTTTTTTTAAATTATTATTTTGATGTGTTGACTATAACATGCTTCATCTTAAATGCCATTTGCATTTCTGAATATTGCTTTTATTTCTCAAATCCAAACTTATTAATCATTTTCTAAAATAAATGGTTTTATATTACTCTTCAGAGCATCATACTAAATATCATCTTAATGTTAACTAAGTTTACAATGGATGAAGATGATCACTTGTTTTCTTTTAGTTGATTAGTTCTATAGATTTTGCTTCCAGATTGGTGCACGAGTACCCCTGTACTCAATCGTATGTTTATAATTAGTGGAGTTTCTGGCTACCTAACCCTAGAAAAAATCGTTGAGAATAAAATATTGGACATCATCCTTAAAGATTGCGATGTTTCACTCAATTAAGAACTCTGGTTTGACATTGAAAAACTACAGACATTCTCCACAAGCACAATTTTGGCGAGACCCTACCAAACATTGCAGCAATTGAGCGAGATATGACTTTAGACAAGTCTTTTGAATCTTGCCGTATTTGTTTCTTAGTAATTGGGATCGGAATTAGAAACAGGTTAGATTAAGTCGGTCTCGTAAAATTCTGGTAATCTCAAATTGGATAATTCGAATCTAAATTCTAACCTATTTAGATAATCTAAAATAATTTTATTTTAAAAATTTAAAATAACGTTATTTTAATTTTAAATTTCTTAAACTTAAAGACTAAAATAACGTCATTTTATAATATGAAAAGACGCTAGCCATCGAAACAGTTAGGTCTAACCTTAAGCTGACCTTTGAAATTTAAGTTCATTTTAAAATTTTATCAACTCGAATTTGATCTATTAATTTCTACCAAAACAAAAGTTTATATATTATATAAAAGAAAATGAAGGTCTTCTTTTTTGCTTAAATGGTATTTTCTTAAATGCAAACGTTCATAAGTCTATCACATTCCTTTTGTGTTTTGAGTTTTCTCTAATTATACTTTGAATCTTCCTTAATTAGTTTCATCAATCCTCATTGATATTAGATTCTTACTTTTTATTAGGGTTGGCATTGGAAAGTTAATCATAATACATGGGATAAGGTCTTAAAATGTCAAAGCAAATAGGAGTGTAGTAAATGATTGTAAAAAAAGGTGAAGTAGGTTATACTAATAAAGTAATCATAGGTTTTTTTTATAACTATCCCTATTGAATAAATTGAAATTTTTTATATCAACAAAATTATAGTCATTGTTTTTTACGTAATAATTTATAAAATATGTATTTTAAATAAATTATTTGAGTAATTTAATATGAAATGGATGATTGTAAACCTTTTAGAATAGTTTGTTTAACTAATTAGACCATTTCCTCAAGAGCAGAAGTTGGAAATTTACACTATGTAATAAAGAGTATATTGAAAATTAGATTAGAATCATATGGTTAATAAAGGAATGTAATGAAATTGTAGACACTCAATGTTGAGAGATAAATGGTCCTTAGACTACCCAAGATAGGTGGTCTTGTGAGCACTTTTTCCTACGTAAAACACTTTTGCTAGCCATGTGTTCACATCTACGGTCAATTTGAGAGGATACCAAAAAGACATTTAAGGAACAAAGTTTAGAAAAAGAAAAAGAAATTAGAAGCCTTAACAAGGATGGACTGTCCCTGCGTAACAAAAGATTATTATTTATAAAATGAATACAAATCATTGTGAAATGAGACATTCGCGTGTGATTAAGCATTTAAGTAGAATATATCATTCAAATAATAACGAATCTAGGTCTTAGAAAATCATGTCATGTCCTAATTAACATTAGTCTCTCCAAAAACTTTGTTTTTCTATGCATTAGATTATACAAAATGTCTATCAAAGAAGAGATAGAAGCGCGACAATGCCGCGAGGTCCTAGCCCCTAGGGAAGAGCCGACCGTGAAAGCCGAAAGTGAAGAGACCGCATATTATTGTCTGCGACTGTGCAAGTTGCAAATCACCACTCCAGACCACACAGGTTTCTTTACTTTCTAAGTTACCTGCAATTAATTTTAAATAATCTGTATTGGTCCACTTTATTTGTTGGGCTCCTTCTAATAAGTTAAGGCTTTTGAGAGGCTAAGCAATAAGTTATGAGTCTTATTTGTGTACATAACGCGCTTCATCATTGCCAGCAATAGGTTCAATATAATAGTTATTTAATTTAAAGGTGTAAGAGTTAGAAGGATTTTTGGAAAGTGAACCAGGAGTGTGTTTGGAAACTAGGTTATGCTATCCTAACTTTGAGATAAGGGTATTTAGAAACAGGAATCACTTATACTATATTAAGGATAAAGTAGTCTTCCCTTTAATCAAAACAAAAAAAAAGGATAAAGTAGTCTTAACATAAAATGTGATATGTTTGACAAACAAAGTTAGTAAAACCTTAAGCCAGAACAAGAATGATTAGATACAGGTTTAATTGTAACTTAAAGGCAGAATTATAGAGATGAATAAAAATACTTTAAGACCGGAATAATATATTCTTAGTTTAACTCAATTTTCAAATATAATTTAAAAAGTTTTAAATTCAAAATCAGTTAAAAAATTAAATTAGTTATTTTTAATATGATTAAGATTAATAATTAAATTGATTCATAAACTTAAAATTTATAAGAGTTGTTTTTAAAACTAAAATTAATTAATTAGACTCTTTAAAATCAAGAAAAGTGTTTTCTTTAATAATTAAGAAAAGTGTTTCTTAATTAAATTTATTTTTTTCAATTTGACTGAAATAAATTCAATTTATTTTTATCTTATTTATAGAATTATTATTCTGTTTATTCAGAAATAGTTTCTTTGTTTATGGAAAAAGTTTCTTGAGTTATTAGAAAATCTATTTTCTTGATTAAATTTGAAAATAATTTTGTTTGTTAATTGACAAAATTGAGGTTTCTTTAATATTTTTTAAAATAGTTTTCTAATTTATTAAGGAAAGATTTTTAGTTAATTTATCTCTAAATAAATGATATAAAGGACTTTCTTAATTAAATTTAAAAGTGACTTATTTAATTTGAAATTAGTTTATTTTAATATTAGAAAATAGTTTCCTTATTAAAGAAAAGTTGTTTAGAAATAGTTTTCTAATTAGATTAAAAATAGTTTTGTAATTGAAAATGTCTTATAAGATTTTGAAGAAAGAAGTTTTTTTTTTAATTATAATAATTAAGAATCATAATTTATTGAAATTTTATTTAAATTAAATTTTGTTAAAGGAGTCAATGCAGAAATAAAATCATCATTTATTGAAAATTTATTTTAATTAAACTTGTTAAAGGAGTTAAGGTGGAAATAGTTTCTTTTGAATTTGAAAATTATTTTAAAGTTAAATTAATTTTTTTAGAATAAGAATTTAATTCATTTATGAATGAATGAGTTTAATATAATTTAATTATCTAAAGAGTTTAAAATATTGTTTTAGATTATAATGATCAATAACTACTTAGACCATTTCCTCAAGAGCAGAAGTTGGAAATTTACACTATGTAATAAAGCGTATATTGAAAATTAGGTTAGAATCATCTGCCTTTATTGTTACTAAAGGAATCTTATGAAATTTTAGACGCTCAATGTTGAGAGATAAACAGTCTCTTAGACCACCCAACGTAGGTAGTCTTGTGAGTAGTTTTTCCAACTCAAAATATATTTGCTGACCATATGTTCACACATACGGTTAATTTTGAGAGGATACAAACAAGAAATTTAAGGAAAAAGAAAAAAAAGGAATTAGAAGCCTTAACAAGGAAGGACTGTCCCTATATAACAAATGAAACAAAAGATGATTATTGAAAAAATGAATACAAATCATTGTGAAATGAGACATTGGCATGTAGGTCCACGCAAATCATGTCATCTCCTAATTAATTAACACTAATCTATCCGGTAACATTGTTTCTCTATGTGCTGGATTATACAAAAAAGTCCACGAAAGAAGTGACAAACATTTCAATGTAAAAAATAACCACAGCAACAACATGCATCTTACACAAGCATTACGTAAAGATACGTGTAGGGAACAGTTTTGACCGAAAATCCTTACATTCAATGCTACGAGAACAGATTTTCTGTAAACATCGTAGGAATATCATAAACGAATAGAAGATCTGTTCCGCAATGCCAAGAGGTAGGCAATAGCCGACCTGATGGAAAGTCCTCGAAAGCTGAAGGGGGAAGAGACCACCTATTATTGTCTACGACTGTCCAAGTTGTAAATCACCATTCAGGACCACACAGGTTTCTTTACTTTGTCAACTTACCTGCAATAGAATCTGTATTGGTCCACTTAATTTGTTGGGCTGGTTCTAATGATATAGAACCAGTATGATATAAGGTGCGGAAATATGGTCCACCAGAAGCCTATTTTTATATGGACCCTGGACTACTCACAGGAGGGCCCTCTTCGGACCACCCTCTTTGTGGTCCTCTTTTCAAATTGAGTTTATGGAATTTGAACTTGCGACATTGGACAAATTCAGGCAATTCAGGCAAAATTTGGTAATTCTGATACTACTGAGCTCCCATAAGCGCTTATAAGGAGAGGCGAAACCCAACCTTTAAATAAAGCTAACGTCGCAAATAGTCAGAAGATACGTCAGTGAGAGATAATTAATTAGGTTTCGACTCGTGGCCTCTTTACTAATAGCTTCTGCCAAGTGTTTTGGCTCGAAACGATGTTTCTTCTTAGATATAAATTAAAAACGACGACGTCGTTTGTTTTGCCTTTAACCTCCTGACTATAGAGTTTCCAGTTTTTTTACCGACCTTTAAAGAGAGAAAAGGTAGGAGGAATATTGATTTGAACTGTCTGACTGCTGAAGACAACGTAATCAAGGGAAAGAAAGAAAGAATAACGAATTTAGATCCTCTGTCCAGTTTTATTGTCTTATTCTGTCTTATGAAATTTCAGCTATTTATTTTGAGAGACTCACGCGGGTCTCATGCAGACCTCACATAAATAAATGGCTGAGATTTGTTGGACACAATAAGACACCATAATATTGGACAGAGGATCTGGACTCAAGAATAACTGATCATCTCCTAACAACATTACGAATTAACGTATAATTTATCCAATTACTTTGTCTCTATACGCCCTAGACCACAAAAAATCCTGAAAAAAGTGACGGAGCACGACTATGTTAATAACGGACAAAAAGATCTTGAAAGCAAAAGTGAAGAGACCACCTATTATTGTCCACGATGATCCCAGTTGTCAGTTTGTCCACGATGATCCTAGTTGTCAGTGAACACTTAAGACCGCAAGATTCTGTATTTAATTAATCGATTCAAAACCCGAGCTCAAACAGGTCCTCAAATCTGCGAACTCCATACATTATATATATTGAAGCACGAAACATATTCCCCCCTCCAAGCTAATCGAAGTTGTACCAATTGTACAAAGAGTGTGTAGGGATCAACCCCCCTCTTGAAAACATGCCAGAAACAATCAATGCAGTGATTCTTAACACGATCAACCACTTTGTGTTCTGCCAGATTGCTCCAAATCTTTCCTTCCATGCCATCGTTGCCTTCATCGTCCCTGTGCTCCTTAGCTTGCTTCAACTCAAGTATCAGGGAAATGCTACTGATTCTGCATTTGCAGAACATCCCATCAGAGTTCTGGTCGCTACTGGCTGTTTGCTGGTTTATTGTCTGGGCTGTGCCGTCGAATTGGCGAAATTCTCGGGAAATGCTCAAATGTACACAATTTTTGTTCGTCGTTTTAATTTCTTTTCCGGGTCGCTATCTATAGCTTTCCTTGCATCAATGATTTTGCCAAGCTCAATCCACCCATTCTTGTATGGAATCTGTATCATTGCTTCCGTGGATCGTCAGCTTCTCTTCAACACAATTGAGAAGTTCATAAATTTGATTTATGCCACCATTAGGAGTACATTTCTTCGTACAGATATGATGGATCGAGGAGGCATACTTCCTGTGTTTAACCAACAGGCTCGGACACATTGAGTACATCCTATACATGTCAACTCGGATTAATACCATAACTTACTAGCGAGTTCAGCTAGTCTTTGGTTAATGTTATATGTAACTTTTCACGAGAATTCTACACTCTAATGAACACTCTCCATCTTGTATTATGGGACTAAGTACAACTTCTTTTTTGTTTATTTGGAAAACAAATCGGCTGTACTGATAATAAAACTATGTCATTATAAAAACTCAAAAACGCACTCTTTTTACTTTGTACTAATATAAAACCACAAACTTATTTGATTTTAGTATACTTATGTCCGTGCGTGTAATTCACGATCTGTGCAAGTGCATGAGTTAATTTGTACAATCTCCAACGATAATATTTTTTTATTCGGATGGAATTAGACAGAATAAAGTTAGACAGATGATCCGTCTAATCATATAGCATGAGTTTCTGTAATTTCTTTCCCTGCATAATCTCAATAGAAAAATGTGAACGAAAAAGTACTTACCCTCTTCTTCTGATGCTTACACAATATCTTCTCAGATGGACAAGACAAGCTTGACCCATTCCAGAAACTATGTATCTGCATTTATTTTCCTTTTCTTGGATTAGCTCTGTACCACCAATTCTGTAATTGTTCCTAGCAACTAACAAGTTCGGTTTTTTAGTAATAAACTCAATGATAAAGATTAAATTTATATCAATAAAATTAGAATTATTATTTTTTTAGTATACAAATAATAAATGATTAAGAGGAAACAATAACGATGAAGTAGGTTCTAATAATAGAGTAATTATTGGTTTTTTTAATATATCTGCAATCACTATTATTTAAATTGAAATTTATTGATCAACAAAATAACAATCATTATTCTTTAAGTACCTACATACGTAATAATTTATAAATTATGTATTTTAGATAAATTATTTGAATAATTTAATATCAAGTGGATGCTTGTAAAACGTTTTAGAATAGTTTGCTTCACAACGTAGACCATTTCCTCAAGAGCAAAAGTTGGAAATTTACACAAAGTGCATACTGCAAATTAGATGGTTAATAAAGGAATCTAATGAAATTGTAGGCACTCAATGTTGAGAGATAAATGGTCCTTAGACCACCCAAGATAGGTGGTCTTGTGAGCTCTTTTTACAAATCATTGTGAAATGAGACATTAGCATGTGATTAAGCATTTAAGTATTAATATATATAAAGTGTCCACTTAAAAATATCTAATATTAAATTGAGTGCGTCAATTAATTCATCTGAAAAACAAGTTTACGCATAATTTATCTGACAATCATTCAAAGATTAACGAATGTAGGTCTTAGAAAATCATCTCATCTCCTAATTAACATTAGTCCATTCAAAAGCTTTGTTATTCCACGCATTAGATTATACAAAATGTCTATCAAAGAAGAGATCGATAGAAGCGCGACAATGCCACGAGGTCCTTGGGAAGAGCCGAAAGTGAAGAGACCACATATTATTGTCTACGTTGTGTGCAAGTTGTAAATCACCACTTCAGACTACACAGGTCTCTTTACTTACTTAACTTACCTGCAATTAATTAGGGCCCGAATAATGTATTCTTAGTTTAACTAAATTTACAAATATAATTTAAAAAGTTTTAAATTCAAAATCAATTACAAAATTAAATCAGTTAATTTTAATGTGATTAAAATTAATAATAAGATGGAATCATAAATTTAAATTTTAGAAGAGTTATATCTAAAATTAAAATTAATTAATTAGACTCTTTAACATCAAGAAAAGAACTTTCTTCATTAATTAAGAAAATGTTTATTAATTAAATTTATTTATTCTAATTTAGTTGAGATAAACTAAATTTATTTTTATCTTATTTAGAGAATTATTATTCTATTTATTTAGAAATAGTTTCTTTATTTATAAATAAATAATTTCTTGATTTATTAGAAAACTTAATTTTTTTGATTAAATATAAAAATTCTTTTTATTTATTAATCAAAAAATAAGATTTCTTTAATATTTTGAAAATAATTTTCTAATTTATTAAGGAAAGATTTCTAACTTAATCTTTAAATAAATGATATAAGTAACTTTCTTAGTTAAATTTAAAAGTGATTTATTTAATTTTATAGTTAAAGAAAAGTTATTTTCAATCAGATTAGAAATTCGATTAGAGTGTCTTATAAAATTTTACGTAAAAATGCAGTTTTTCTAAATTATAATTTAATAAAAAATTTATTTTATTTTATTTTATTAAAAAGTTGAAAAGCCGAAATAGAATCATAAGTTTGTGCTCTTCTCCCACGGACACCCCTGCTCTTGGTGGAGGTAACCATATTCAGATACACCATTTTGTCCTTTTGACTCCTAGATGTTTACTGCTAAAAAGAAAGAAAGATTAGATTTTTATGATCCTGACAGCATTGAGAGGGGAATGGGATTGCATTTTAAGATGTTAAAGCTTTGAAATTAATGGGAGTAAACAACCATTCGAGGTTAGAATCATTGGTCACTGGCTAATTGTGTTGGTTAGGGTTTGTTCTTCCAGTCAAAAGTTGAAGATTTTGCCTATTCATGAATGGGTACCAGGTTGGAGTTTCTTGACTCATGTTCAAATCGTTGCTTTATGCTAAATATATAAACTGCGAAGTGCGGGTCATATTGTGGATGCAATTCCGGTTGCAGACCGGAATTTAAAACCATGGTTCCATTCAAATTAGGACACAAGAATAATTCACTGATGGCGATGAGGAGATACCTGGGTTACTGGAGATGTTAAGATGTTCTGTCTAACATTCTAATGGTATTTGAAATTTAGTTTCTTGCAGGAAATGTGCAGCCATACCAGTTCATCCTCCCACCTACATGGAAACAGGCACGAGTGACAAATATATTATCAGGCAATTACTGCCAGCCAAAGTGTGCAGAACCCTGGGTTGAGGTAAAGTTTGAGGATGAGAAGCAAGGAAAAGTTCAGGTGGTGGCTTCTCCTTTGATAAGATTAACCA
>JAOTBA010000203.1:1921831-1971340 GCA_025629845.1 Erythroxylum squamatum
AAAATTGGCATTCAAAAAACAAGTGATCAATTGTTTCATTATCGGACAAACACAAAGAACAATAGTTAGGGGTTTGTAGGTAGAGCATTTTGTCTCGAGTGTTTAATTTCCGAATGAAAGCGAGCCATAGGATAAAGGAACACCTAGGCCGATTTTTTTTAAACCAAACAAGCTTATGCCAAGAAACTTCCTGTAAAGGGGTCCTCAAAAGAAGGTATGCTGATCGATTGGTGAACTGTTTTGTAGGACTAGCTAGACATTCCAATCGATCGGGTTGAGAGCTATCTGGAGAATAGGGAAGGGGCTCAAGGTGCTCTAGGATCGCCAAAGAAGCCTCATGCCATCTCCAATCGCCATTGCTTATCAATGCAGAAACTCGTACTGATAATTATGATGAGATTATATCAATAGGCAGACACCATCATCATCATCACCAAGCCTTAAGTAAACGTTCATGGATTCATTTAGTTGATTAATCTGCCAAGTGCTAGAAGCAAAACCAGAACTCCAGGCAAGGCTCCTTAGCCTTGACATCCAATTTCTCAAGGCAAATAAGCAAATGACAAAGTTCGTTGACACCGGTGAAAATCCTACAAGTTTGTGAAACACAAAAAGTAGTAATAATAGACTTGCAAGATCTTGTGAACGCTAAAGGCAAGGTTCGAAGAGTTGAAGCATTAGACTCCATTACTAACTTTAAGATCCACAAAACAAAAAGAGGAACCAACTACAACTGAAACAAAAGGTTTGTAACAGAAGTCCTGAACAGCTCTAACAAATCGAAATAGTTTACTAGTACAGAGAAGCCTTCACATAACACAATCACTATTGATGCCACCCACATGACATTTAACTATTTTGCGGGTAATCAAAGCTCAGTGGTTGCTGACAAAATGGAGCCTGCATAAAAAAAAAAAACAGAAAAGGTATGTTTATCATGGCAATTCAACCAATTTAAAGACCCATATAACCAAATAATCGTGCAAAATGAAGGCCACTTTAACAAAACAGCATATTGGTCACGTTCAAGCACCACTATAACCACAGTAGGAGAAAGAGGGAGAGAAATTTAAAAAGACGACTACAAATTTCAGCAGAATGCATAAAACAAAGAATGACGTGAAGGCTACCTGGAATGCAGTGTGTCTAAACTGCTCATAAGAATTAGTAAACATCATTGCAGTATCTGGCCATTGCATATATGTAGCATCTCTTGCTGTATGATTTGATCCAGTGGCACAGAAGGGACTCATAACCGGACCTGCAGCAGGCCTATAGCTGACAGGTGTCTGAGTCCTTGCGATCTGTCCCAATGGAGGAAAACCAGCATCATATTGAACAAATGGACCTTGAATCTTCTGCATATTGAATGGTGTCATGCTAAAGTTTTGATTAGGAAGACTCCTGACATACCTGCAACAGTTCAGGGAAGGAACTAAATTTGGCTCATAAATATCAAATGATCAACTCTAGAAGATCAACATCTAACAAGTCGAACACCAACCATAGAACATAGATTTAAATCACCAAAAGTCGAGAAAAGATTGTGAACTAACAACCAGCAAGGCGCCATCAAACAATGTCTAACAGAATAAAATTTTCATCAAGTTAAATACATGAAAAGAAAAAACAAGACAATTGAGATCCATGTCACAAAAAGTATTACAACCAAAAATTTTCAACACAGGGACCCATTGAATGGCAAATAATTAACATATCTTGATGAAGACACCAAACAGCTTCCAGATGAAAATTGACTTACCTTTCATAGCTCCGATCATAATCTGGATCAGTAAGATCCTTCTCTCTGTCTCTGAAAATAGCCACTCGAGAAGTACCATCCCTCATAGTGATATTTTTCTCTTGATCAATAACAAAGTTTCTGCAACCTTCATTCTCAACTCTGCCTATATTCAAATTTTTCTTGTCAGTAAGAACCTGAGAAACAGCATCGTCAGAGTTGAGACTGCTAGGGCTGCTGAAAATGCGTGCCCGTGCCTTATCATACTCTTCCTTCCTCTCTTCCACGCTTCTTACAGGATTTTGTTTGATCCCAGATTCACTAGAATCATTTAGAGAACCTTTGTTAGGACGAGGCCTAACAACAATCTTAACCTGCTCCGATTTCTCACTTTCAGACTGTTTCATATGAATTTCAGATAAATGGATTACAGGATATCTTCTTTCCATTGTTTTTTTCACCACAATTTTATTCATCATACCATCTACACCATTATCCTGTACCACGGTAACAAGACCATAGTGCTGTGCAAGACGGTGAGCCGCAAGTCTCAGGTAAGAAGTAGGAAAATACTGGAATTCAAATTGTTGTTGATCAGAACTTTGCAAGAACCTCTGAATGTCAAGCCCCATTCGTAAAATGGTGAGACGATGACGAGTGTCCTGGAGAGCCTCGACCAAGAAGGGATCGACCAATAACTCCTTTTCAACAACAGTTGCTGCTGGGTGATTGGAAGTCTCCATTGTTGACTTCTCTTCTAACCTCTCTTTCGCTCTGCAACTTCCACCTCTTTCTATGCTCTATCCTTCTCCTTCTTCTTCCCTTAAGAGAGAATGAAAGGGAAGAGAGAAGATTGTGAGAGCAGGTGTCAGGAAGCCAAACTCATCATTGCTATAGAGATACTAGATAGACATAGAAAAACCACGGAGTAAGCTTAGGGACGAAGAAATAGAGAGAGACGTATATAAAAATCAAGGGTTGGGATTCTTTAAAATCAAACCTCATTTTGGATTTTTTTTAATTGGATATTTTCTCCAAGTTCGAACACGAACATGCTTCTGTTTTGGAGCTTATGGTGACATGAATGGACATTTCCTTTGTGTTAGAGCTGAAAATGATCATGCATGACGATGGGTCGACCATGGTAATGGGTTGGATTAGGTTAAATTAGTCCAGACCTGAGCTTGATTCGAAATTCTATTTTTAGCTTTGGGTTCGGAATCTAAGTTTGTTCAGATTTGATTTATTTTTTATTTTTTATAAAAATAAATAAGTCGTTATATGTAATGTCAAAAAGATAAATTTAAAAGTCTGAAATGATATTAAATTGTTATAAAATTAATTAAAAATTAAACAAATTCAAAAATTTTGAAATAAAATAGAAAGAAATTAGCCTTAATTTAAAATTTAATTAAAAATAAAGATTCTCAAATAAAAATAAAAATCAACTAATTATTTAATAAATTGATCAACGTTGACTCAAATAGAGACGAACATTTCATACTAAAAAAATATTTAAGAGAGCCTAAATGCTTGATGCAGAAGCGACCAAAAAGAAAGTTCCTAATTTGACTAACGAAATTATGGTTACCATCAGTAATAATCATGTCATCCACATAAATTAAAATAAATATATGAAAAGAACCACTATAAGAAGAAAATAAAGAATGATCAACATGTGAGCAAGTGGATCCGGAAAGATTATCCGGGTGCCCTCATAAAGAGTAAAGCGGTTTGCCTTGCTCTTATGACCACTATATACACAATTTGGAATTGTCGTAACTTGATTCAAATGGAAGGCGCCTTAGTTACAAGAAAGGATATTGCGGCTAAAATTAAGACTTCGGTGTATCATGTCCTATATAGGTTATATCCACCCGAGCTTATATGTTTCTAATTTTCTTTACTGGAAATTGGTATGCTTGCCCAGCTTTTGTGGCTCATCGGCCAAGGGGGGTGCATTGATGGTTTTATTGTGCTCTTGATGTATTGATTTGTTATGTGCCTTTGCTGCCGTGCTTCAATGATTTTATTTTGCCTCTTGGGATTCTCCTCACATGCAGTGATTATTTGAATCTATGGATGTGTTGGGAATCTTCGAGAGGAGGCCAATGCGGGAGGGACAGAGGTCCCAGTTTGAGATTTCTGCTCTGGTGTCTTGTGTTGCCTTGGGAGTTTTTTTGGAGCTGGGCCGCTCCAACCCGTGTGCGCTACGGTGTCGTTCTACTGTAGATGGTCTGAGGGAAGCAGTACGGTGTCGCACGCAAGGTGTTGTTCTTCTACTGACGGACGATGTTGTTTCCTCCTCTAGGCGCTGAGCCTTCGCTGTTGGGTTGGACTGGGCGAACGGGCTCCCCTGCAACCCACCCATTTCCATCTGGTGTCGTTATCATCAAAGGAGGGTATTGCTTTATGGGCTTCTCGCCGTATGGTGCCATGCTAGTTTCTCATTAACCTCTTAGCAGCTAACGGTAGTTTGGAGCTATGTTATTTCTGAAGGATTGTAGTGCGATGTGGGTTGACGTCTTGGGCTTCTGATGTCTGCTTGAACTCTTGTCTCCGCATGCCAACACACGATGTTGTATGCAATCTGGGCTGCTGCTTTGATTGGGCTTTTCTTTTGGGCTTCCTACTGATCCTCCTAGCCTCATGTCCTCCTTCTGTTGGGGGGCCTGTCTTGGTGGTGGGCTTTTATCTTTGGCATTTGGACTTTGTCGGTTGTTTATGTCCCCGATTGTAGCTTGTCCTAGGCTGGGCTGTTTTTCTGTTGGATCGAGTTTTGTGGGTGTACTTGGGTTTGGGCTTAATGAGGTTTTTTGGGTTTCTTTCTTGGATTGGGCTTGAATGTTTGTCTCTCCATCTGTCTTTTGACTGGGGTATGCCCCTGTGATGATGTATATATTTTTTGTCTTTGATGAATACAATTTTTGTTATGTATAAAATGAAAATGATGGGTTAAAATGATTGCGAGGGTCGGACACAGAAAATGAGGAGAGAGAGACAGAAGACAATCGTAGAAATAGAATCAACAAAAAGGAGGGAATAATTTCATTACAGCCAAAACATGTCGTTGTACGAAGGAAACAGTTGAATATATTGTCCCTTATTCCCGACAAGTTGTAATCCCCTATCCCCGGGTACATGTTCCCTACATCCACTACAACGTTGCGCCTCAGTTCTCTCAATGTCCTCTTCTTCGCTCTTTTCATCCTCAACCGCCATCGTCTGAATTAACGGTAACAATCTCCTTCCCCTTAACATCCTTGTCAATTAAGTTAATCTCCGGAAATCGCCGCTGAAGGTCGAAGACATATTCCCACGTCGCATTCGTCTTCTCCCCATCGACCCATTGAATAAGCCATTGCGTGACAGCCCGGTTATTCCTCTTAGTAATCCGGCGATCCAGTATAGCCACTGGAATCCGTTCGACATTTGTTAGAAATTCCGGTAAAGCCATCGTCGTTCGAGGCTGGTTCGTGTAAGCCTTCTTGAGCTGCGACACATGAAACACTAGATGGATCGTGGTATGGGCCGGCAAGTCCAATTTATACGCCACCTTTCCCACCCTCTGAACCACACAATAAGGACCATAATACAACGGTGATAGCTTCTTATTGCTATGTCGACGGAGAGAGAACTGTTTATATGGTTGCAGCTTCAGTAAAACGTAATCTCCCACTTGGAACTCTCGCTCGGATCTCTTAGCATCCACGTACTATTTCATCCGATTTTGGGCCCTCTGTAAGTGGAATCGGGTAAGATTCAGCATCGCTTCCCAACTCTGTAAAACCCTGTTGACCTCCATGACCCTTGAATATCCGGCGACATATGGAGTGTACACCGGAGGTGGATATCCATATAAAATTTCAAATGGAGTCGAATTAATTGCAGTCTTATGAGTTGTGTTGTACCACCATTCTGCCAACGCTAGCCACTCCCCCCATTTCTGCGGTGTCTCATTACAAAAGCAACGCAAGTAGGTTTCCAAAATCTTATTCACCGCCTCGGTCTGACCGTCCGATTGAGGATGGTACGCCTTCGACAGCTTCAACTTGACCCCCTGTAATTTTAATAGTTCTGCCAAATTTACTTAAAAACACTGGATCCCGATCACTGATGATCGCCTCCGGCATCCCATTTAACTTAAAAACTTGATTAAGAAATAATTCGGCCACATCGTGAGCAAAGTAGGGGTGTTTAAGCGAATTGAAGTGTGCGTACTTGGTAAATCGATCAACAACCACCAATATCACTGATTTCCCTTTTGATTGCGGCAGCCCCTCCACAAAATCCATACTGATTTCCTTCCAGCTTCCGACGGGTACCCGAATAGGTTGCAGGAGCCCCGGGTAGGCGGCATTGTTGAATTTGTTCCGTTGACAGACCACGCAATCTTAAACATAATTGCGTACATCCCTGTCCATGACCTTCCAAAAGAATAGAGTCTGCAATTTTTTTGTAGTTGCCACTGCTCCCACGTGCCCACCCATGGTGTCGTCATGGCTAATGCTGATGATCTGCTGGTGGAGGTGAGGATTACGCCCGACCACCAATCTTCCCTTCCATCGTACTCATAAGCACTAGACGGCCCTTTACCCTTTTCCAGTTGTTGAATTAAGTCACGCGTGTCCCCATCTTCTTGCCAGCTTCTCTTAATCTCTTCTAGTAGCTCGCTGTGGACCTGAGAAATAGACATAGAAAACATATCAGCACTTGTTATGCGAGAGAGAGAGTCGGCCGTCGCGTTTTCCTTGCCACTCCGGTACTGAACTTCAAAGTCGTATCCCAACAACTTCGGCAACCATGATTGCTGAAAGGGAGTAGATAATCGCTGTTCCAACAAGTACTTGAGACTGCGGTGGTCCGTCCGAACAATAAATGGCCTAGGGGTCAGATAGTGATGCCATTGTTTGATGGCTTTCACCACCGCGAGGAACTCCTTTTCGTACGTAGATAAGTCCAGGTGTCTTTGCGCCAATGCTTTACTCAGGTAAGCTATTGGGTGACCCTCTTGTTGGAGGACGGTTCCGATCCCTTGACCACAAGCGTCGACTTCAACAATAAATGGCTTCAAAAAATCTGGCAAAGCCAACACCGGCGATGTCGTAATGGCTTCCTTAAGAGTTTCAAACGCACTCTGCACCTCTCGGGACCAACTCCAATTCGCCGCATGCTCCTTCATCAATAACTCCATTAATGGTTTCACCAGTGTCCCATAACTTTTAATAAATTGTCGGTAGTATCCCGTTATTCCCAGGAAACCCTGCAGCTCCTTAGTGCTTTACGGTACGGGCCACTCTACAATCGTACGAACCTTCCGAAGATCGGTCGCCACCCCTGCTTCCGAAATGGTGTAACCCAGATAATCCACCTGACGAGCCCCGAACACGCACTTATTTCCATTCAAAAAAAGCTGATTATCCAATAATATTTGCAGGGCCAACGACAAATGCTCTATGTGAGATGTCAATGAAGGACTGTAAACCAGTATATCGTCAAAGAAGACGAGAATGAATCGACGAAGGTGTGGCTTGAACAATTCGTTCATCAATCGTTGAAACGTCGATGGGGCGTTCATCAGACCGATGGGCATTACCAAGAATTCGTAATGCCCCTCGTGCGTCTTAAACGTTGTCTTGGATATATCGTCGGGTTGCATTCGGATCTGATGATAACCCGAACGTAGATCCAGCTTCGAAAACCAGCCAGCTCCGTTTAACTCATCCAATAATTCTTCAATTAATGGAATTGGGAATTTGTCTTTAATGGTGAATCTGTTCAATTCTCTGTAATCAACGCACATCCTCCACGAGTTATCCTTCTTCTTCACCAAGACCACCGGCGAGGCGTACTGGCCGTAAATATGTCGGATGAACCCCTGCTGTATTAATTTCTTCACTTCCTGCTCTATAATGTTCTTCTGTGCTCCCGAATAACGATAGGGTCGGACGTTAATCGTATCGACCCCCTCTTTGAGCACAATTTGGTGATTAAAGGGACGATCCGGTGGCAGTGTCGTTGGCTCCTGAAACACCTCCGCGAAGTTGGCCAGTATTACATTGAGTTCATCAAATGCGCTCCCCTCCTCCACCGTCAATCTCATCTGCTGAAATTGATATTCGAGCGGAGTCGATAGATGAATCATCAGCAGCTGACCCTCCACAGCCCCTTGCAACGCCTTCTGGAAACCCTTTCTCGATATAACTCGAGGCCTGCTGTCCGGTCCCCCTTGGAGCGTGACCATCCATCCTTCCCATGCAAATGTCATAGTGCGAGTGCGAAAATTACATAAAACGTCTTCCAATCCCACCAACCATTGAACCCCCAGTACAACATCGCAACCTCCCAACGTTAGCACCAACGCCTCCATGCGGAAAGGCACCCCTTGCATTGTCCACTCGAAATTGCGGCACCTCTGTGTACATTGCAATTGTAAACCACCACCCACCGTAATAGTTACCGGAGGTATGTCTTGGAGCTCACACGTCCCCTTCTTGATCACCGTCGCATCCACAAAATTGTGAGTACTCCCGTTGTCAATTAAGATGTAAATCTGTCTGTGTTGATGGTCTCCAACAAATCGCATTTGTTTGAACTCCGACTCCCCTAAAAACCCCGTCATTGCTTGCAATGAGATCGTGGGAACTTCCTCAATTACTTCTTCATTTTTCGAACCTTCCTCTCCCCCACCTTCGACCTCCTTGTCATTACCCAGCTCCTTCGAGACCCAAAAATATTTCAGTTGCCGCTTACTACACTTGTGTCCGAGAGTGTATTTCTCGTCGCACCAGAAACATAATTCTTTCGCCCTCTTGTCATCGAAGTCTCTTTTGCTCATTGCCCTAGACGGTGCTCTCCCCACAGGTGAGCGAAATGCCGGTGCTAGTGTGGGTAAAAGTCCGTCCGAGTTAGTACCGTTACGAGCAGCCGTAGAGGGCATCATCTTGCTCCCCTGCAGCGCCCTATAGGGCTGAGAACAATTCATCATGGGATGACTTGTCGCCGTGAGAATGGCTTCTTGTTTCCGCGCCAGGCTATAAGCTTGGTGGAGTGGCTAAGGCTCATGAAGCTTCACAGCTACCCCGATCTCAGGCTTCAGACCTTTCACAAAGAAGGCCACCAAGTACTTCTCCGTCAACGCCAGTCTGTTCGAACAATGATCGAACTGTGCGCAGTACTCCAATACAGTGCCCAGCTGCTTCAGCTCTTTAAAGTCTCCGACTGGATAATCAAACATTTCGGCATCAAACCGCTGTTTCAGGGCCTTAGTGAACTCGCTCCATTCTACCACCTCCGTATTAGATCGGTTTCGACTGAAAAGCCGGTACCATTCTTGCGCCCTCTCATCCAAGTCCAGAATAGCAACGTTTACCTTCATATTATCCGGTGTTTGATCAATGTGGAAAAACTGTTCGCAACGGTATACCCATGCCTTAATGTTATCCCCATCGAACGTCGGGAACTCAATCCTGCCCAACCTGGCGGATCCTCCGACTCCCTCGTTGCTCGGTTGTATTGGGTCCATCTTCCCCAGAAGGCCTGAAACACTACCGCCCTCCCCTTGTTTTGACTCTTCTGGTAAGTTAGTCGATCGTAACTCTCCCATGTCACGTTCCAATTTTTCCATATGATTCTGCATTTCCGATAGCACCTTCTCATTTCTCTCTTGCAGCTCCCGGAGAAGTCGTTCCTGCCGACCTTGCGCTTCCATAAGCACCTTCAGGGTCTCCTCCAACCTACGGAAATATGCTCCTCGGGTTCCTTCAGCCATGGATAAACTGCCAGGTTCGACTGCTCTGATACCAAATTGTTACGTATAAAATGGAAATGATGAGTGAAAATGATTGCGAGGGTCGGACACAGAAAGTGAGGAGAGAGGGACAGAAGAGAATCGCAGAAATAGAATCAACAGAAAGGAGGGAATAATTTCATTACAACCAAAACATGTCGTTGAACGAAGGAAACAGTCGAATATATTGTCCCTTATTCCCGACAAGTTGTAATCCCCTATCCCCGAGTACATGATATGTTCCCTACATCCACTACAACGTTGCGCCTCAGTTCTCTCGATGTCCTCTTCTTTGCTCTTTTCGTCCTCAACCGTCATCGTCTGAATTAACTGTAACAATTTTACTATTCATCAAAAAAAAATAACGAGATGCTTTTTTTTTAAACGGAGAAAGAACAAAACAGCGATCTAGACAATTTTGGGGATACTAATCCCAGCAATGTCCTCAAAGAGGATCGAGCGACACTCGGAAGGTGCGGATACAAAAGTGGTAACCCCTAACCCGAAATTTACAACAAATTAGCGAGCCAATCGGTACTCCTATTATCCTCCTTGTAAATGTGGCGGGGTAAAATTATCCAGTTGCGATTGAGTAGTTCGTTGATGCCCAAAACGAGCGGGTTAAGAGATTTGGTGCGGCCAGTAGAATCAGAGAGAATACTGGACACCGCTTGAGAATCCAGTTCTAATTCCACCTTACAAAATCCTAAATCTCATGTTAGATTCAACCCCGAGTAGATGTCCCAGAGTTTCGCAGCTACCAAGAAATACCGGCCAAGATTCTGGACAAAACCTCCGAGTCAATCACCAGCGCTGTCTCGAATAAGTCCCCCTACGAAGGCTAAGCTGGAAGAACTTTTACGCGCCAGCTTTAACCTATATAAAGATAGATGAAGTTTGCAAACTAGTCAAGACTCCCTGATTCCAAATGGTATAGACGTATAAACCTTCTCATCAAGCTCTTCATAAAGGAAAACATTTTGAACATCAAGTTAGTGTAAATAGTTGCTTAAGGGATGCCATAGCTAAGAACTCTCATTATGGTCTTATATTGTTCAATGCTTTTATTAGATCGGCTTTGGATTTTGAATATCCATTTGCAACGTATTGATTTCTTTCGAGGGTGAAGTATAGAAATGGACTAATTTGTAGTCTCTTCCAAAAAGCATAAAGTGGATTCAATATTAGAGGACAAAGTGCTAAGAAATCCACAATGAGAAGATATAGATCTATCGTATGAAAGAAAATCTTCAAGAGAATACTTTATACGTAGAGTTGAAGAATTAGACATAATGTGAGCTTTACAGCAATTAGGAGATTCTTATTCAAAAATAGAGTTTTTCTTAAATACCCTTTTGTTGGCTTGCCCTGAATTTGTTAAAAAACAAAGCAAATCACTTGAAAAAAAAAAATTCAATCAAATTTTATCTTAAATTTAAATTGCTTATAGTGTATGGGATACCTTTCCATTGATTTTCTTTTTAAGCTTATCCAAAACATTCCTAATTAACTAACACTTAAAGTAATTAGTAATATAATTTAACTATATGGAAAGGAGTTTGAGTTGTTAAAAACACGTGAGTTTAAATGGGTCTAATCCAATTTAATTTAAAGCTAATTAATCAAATATGAAAAAGAAAATAAGTTTGGATATAGTTAGCGACAAGTTAAATCAATTTTCAAGAATTTTGATTTTTTGTTCAAGCTTAACTTATACGAGTTAGATTGAAGTCAAGCCAATTTTGAACCGAGTAGTCTAAATTTAATTCAAAACTTAATTAAGTTAAAGAAAAAAAAATTGTTTTAATCATAGTTAAAGAAACGATATCGTTTTAGTCAATTAATTATTTAATTATTAAATGAAGAAGAAGTTTTTATTTAATTTCAATAAAGTTATTTGAAATTTTAGTATTTGATTTGAGTTATTTGGGCAAGTTCAAAATCATTTATTTAATCAAACCTCATCGGATTCTATCAGGCTTGGGCTTGGATTCGGCTCAAACTGGATTATGGAATTTTGGAACCAGCTCGAGTCTGAGTGGACCAGAGCTTTGCTCGGGAACTCAAATCATAGGGGCGAGTCCGACCCGCCAGGTGACTCTCTTCTCCAGTACCCTTCTTAACCCCCTAATTCTGTAATTTCGTTTCTCAACCATTTCAATTTTATGATCTAAACCCTAACTTCGAAGACCACGTCATGGCCGGACATTCTTCGCCGGCGGAGGAGGATTTCCATTCCCTCCCTATTCCTCCAACCGATCCCCTATACTTCTCCTCCCAGGACGATCCTTCTCACGACTTCCTGTCCGATCTGCCCCTGTTTCTTGACGATAATTACGATTTTGACATCACTCTTGACGATCTCGAAATACTAGACTTCCCTTCCGAGAACGAGCCCTTCGTCAATTTGGATTCTTCATCGTCGCCGGACTCTGGAAGCTCCGGAATTTCTGGCGATCGTGTGAACGACGTCGGTAAGTATCTCAATATCCCGCTTCCAGAAGCCGGAAGCTGTAATTCCGGTGACCGGAGCACTGATTTCGGTCCGACATCGTCTCAGGGATCAAGAAACAGGGGGTCTTCTGGTTCGGGTGTGTCCGAATCGATGAATCCGAATTCGCCTGACTCAAGCAATTTCGTGGTGGATCAGAAGCTTAAAGTCGAGGAATTGAGTACGAGTAAAAAGAGCAGCGTTTCGAAGAGGAAAAAAGAGGAAGAGATCAGTGAGGAGCACAGGAATCAGAAGTCGAAATTGGACATGAACGCGGACAATCCGAGTAGTTTCGTTGCTGGGAGCGAAGAGGATGAGAAGAAGAGAGCAAGGTTATTGAGGAACCGCGAAAGCGCGCAGCTTTCGAGGCAAAGGAGAAAGCATTACGTGGAGGAGTTGGAAGAGAAGGTGAAAGCAATGCATTCCACAATTACGGAATTGAATAATAAAGTTTCATTTTTTATGGTTGAAAATGTGACCTTGAGGCAGCAATTGGCCGGCGTGAGTGGAATGTGTCCTCCGCCGGTGTATAGTCCGGTGGCTTATCCGTGGGTGCCTTGTACTCCTTATGTTGTTAAGCCACATGGTTCCCAGGTGCCTTTGGTTCCAATCCCGAGATTGAAGCAGCAGCAGCCTATTTCTGTCACGAAAGGTAAAAAGGTTGAGAGTAAGAAAGGGGAGCGTAAGAGTAAGAAAGTTGCTAGCGTTAGTTTTCTGGGTTTGTTATTTTTTGTTTTGCTGTTTGGTGGGTTGTTGCCAATTGTTGATGTCAGGCTTGGAGGGTATAGAAAGAATGATGTTCATTGGCTGGATTTTGAAAGTGGGAAGATGTATGATCAACATAGAGGGAGGATTTTGACTGTTCATGGACATTCACATGTGTCTCAGGATGTTTCGGCTGTTGGTAGTGGGAGTTTTGATATTAGTAACGGAAAACACTGCGAGAGATGTGGAAAGGGATGTTCAGAGTATGATGTTGAACAGAAAGGTGGATTGGATAACTCCGTTGTTAAGGGTAACGATAGTGAGCCTCTTGTTGCATCTCTGTACGTACCAAGGAATGATAAGCTTGTGAAGATTGATGGGAACTTGATAATTCATTCAGTTTTGGCAAGTGAGAAGGCAATGGCTTCTCCTGAGGCCCATGAAATGAAAACTAAGGAGAATGTTCCGATCATCCCAAAAGATTCGTCTTTGGCATTGGCTATCCCTAACGGTGGTAGTAATAGAGGTATCCCTGATGCTGAAAGAGATGGAGCCAGACATTCTCGGCATACTTCGCAGGACCAGTTGAAGTCATCTGCTGCTCATGGAAAACTGCAGCAGTGGTTCCATAAGGACCTTGCAGGTAATTTCTACTCTGTTGTGATGTCAATTTTGTGCAGACCAGTAGCTCAGAGTTATGATGCCGTAGGCTGTTAAGATTGGTGCTTGTGATGTCTTATTTGATAGTGGAATTGGGGTAAACAAATGCCTAGCTTAAGGGAAGTTAATTAATTAGGGTAATACTTCTTACACATTAATGTTAGCTTATTTTTGTAAAAATTTAAGATTGCCTACATGAAAGGAAAAAAAGAATGCGACGTTTCTATGAGTATTGCAGCTTATACTAATAATATAATAGATCGAACTTTTCTTTTAAAAATTTATAGTTGAAGTGCCTACAAAAAAAAAAAAAAAAAAAAAAAAAGAGCAGTTTGAGCTGATGATTCTTTTCGCTTGTTCTTGACTTCTGTTAACGCAAACAAAGCATACAAAATGCAGAGTTTGGTAACAAGTTTTGTGGATATTAAAACTGGAGTTAACTTTGAAGAAATATTCTTCTCTTCAGGGCCGATGTTGAATTCTGGTATGTGCAGTGAGGTGTTTCAGTTTGACACATCGCCATCTCCAGGAGCTGTTGTTGCTGCTTCATCAGCGATCAACAGAAGAGCAGAGAAGCAGCAAAATGCCACTGATGTCAACAAAGGAAATCATAGAAGGACATTACGAGGTCTTCCACTACATAATTCGAGTTCTGATCTCAATGTTACGGGAGAACAAGTTGGAAGTAGTTCTCACAATGAAAACTTGCAAAGCAATAAATCCGCAGCTTCAGTGGTTGTCTCTGTACTTTTTGATCCCAGAGAGGCTGGCGATGGTGAAGTCGACGGCATGATAAGACCAAAGTCTCTTTCAAGGGTTTTTGTTGTCGTGCTTTTAGACAGTGTTAAGTATGTTACTTACTCATGTGTCCTTCCTCGTTCTGGGCCACATCTTGTGACTACTTGAGATTTGGAAGCAGTGGGAGTTGAAAACCAAATGCAGCTCCCAGCTTTGTATATAACAGAATAACTTAATAGTTTTTAACTACAGTCTGCTACCTCCATATGTTCTTTTAACAGTCGCCATCATCAACTGGACTGGTCAGAACATAACGTCCTTCAGTTGAGGCTTAGAAGCATCATCTGCTGTAGAGACTACAATTTGGTTGGCAATGATTAACCATTCATGCAAAATTGTTGTCCATTTATGTGGTTATGATTGATGCTTAAAGTTGAGTATGGTGGTCTTGATTTGGTTTCTTATCAACATTTATCTGCGCTGGTTTATGTAGAATCTACAAATGATTATGAATTTATAATGTTATTTATCGAAGATGCACATGGGTATCAGTATGAATCTTAGAACAGACTAATTACAAGTATGTATGGATTTGCTCTCTGACTCTGACATCTATAGACAAACAGCAATAACGGAGGAGGAGGAGGAGGAGAGGCTATTGATAATTACAGATTCTGCGGGGCTCGTTTTGATTGATGGTGGTTACTGAGATTCGGTTGGCTCTGAGCTTCGTAACTTGTAGAAGTTGATACCAGCTGAGGACCAGAAGGGCACACAGGAAAAGTACGGCAATCAACTAACTAAAACAACACTTTTGAGAAAACTATCGATTAACTAAAGTCGGATTATAAACTATTATAATGTCTGGTAAACTATTATGGAACAACATGAAAACAGTAGCGAAGCTACTGCTAAGGGAGGGTGGGCAAATAACTATTATAATGTCTGGTAAACTATTATGGAACAACATGAAAACAGTAGCGAAGCTACTGCTAAGGGAGGGTGGGTAAATCAAATTTCTCAAAAAAAATTTTATTAAAGAAGATATATATGTATATAGAGGTTGCCCACCTAAAAGAATGTCGTTGCCCATGGTGGATTGGATAAAAAAAATGTCATTGCCTCCCCTGAAACAAATTTCTGGCTTCGCCACTGCATGAAAACCTTGTTACTATCAGTAAGTTTCAGATATAATGGTTGAGATACAAAGTCCTTCTCTTTGCGGGCACAACTCTTAAGACTTTCTTCTTAAGAATCTTGTACTCTCGTAACACTTTTTTCTCTTTAAAATAATAGTCGCAACAGTATTTACATTTTTTATTTATTAAATTCTAATCAAATATTAGAATTATCTTATTCAGTCATAAATTGTTTTAGACTTTTTGACACACAAAATCTTTAGAAGAGGCGAGTGTTGAGTATATTTGTCTCTGTATAATGATTATAAGTAGGCAAAAGTTTACTTTTAAGCTTGATTTCAACGAATATTAGTTTGTATGTTTCCATTCTCTTTAATTTCTCCCTCCCCTGAGCAGCTAGGACGTAGGTAACGTAACTTCCAGACCATATCAGATCCTCTTTGTTCTTCAGTTTTTATATTTGCAGTGGTGGAAGATGATTGATGATGGAGCATTTTATGCTGCCATGAAAGTGAACTGTAAATGAATACACAGAGTTCCTTTATGGGAAATGAGGGAATCATTCATAAATGGGGAACTACAGTTCTCTGTCACTCTATCAAATAACAGTTATATGGACATGAAGATAAGGGAAAAGTGGCATCTATTGTTTCTGAAGTTACTATTTTAGGAACAAATTAAGTTTTAATATATATTAATAAGAGTTTACTAACCATTTAAATTATGGTTTATAACCCTTTTTTAAGAATAATATCAAGAATTATGAAAAAAATTAAAAAAATCACTCTAGTAATTTTATTTTAAATATTAGATAATTGAAGAAGTATATCTTTATAATTGAAACTTTAGTTCTTAGTTAATAGTTCCTGATATAAATATTAAATGTAGATTAATCAAATGTTGTTCACATAATGGTTTAACTTGTCCCTTAAACTCAAACTGAATTAGTTAAATCTCACTCAGATAATTATAATTATCTTCAATTATTAATTTAAGTCATATTTAATTAATTAAAATATAATTTAAAAGTTGAGTTTTTTAGTTTAAAATGTGTATATTTTATCTTTACTTTTAGCTTAAGTATAATAAAATTTTCTCAAAATTAGAAAAAAATTATTATTTTATAATTATAAGACTTTTTAAAAGTTTTTAAAATTATAGGAGAGGTTTGTATCTTTTACCTAACCCTTATACATCATAAACATATTTTATATTTTTATGAAAGAAACATATTTAATATCATTTGTAGAAAGCTTTGGTTGGTAAATTTATTTATAAATTAGTTTATAATTATTCCATGATTTTAGGAACTAAAGTCCAAATCCTTGGGAAGTCCAACATAAGAATGGTTGTTAGAGAATAAAAAGAATACCCCAAATGAGAAAAACAAGTGAAAATGAAGAAACCCTGTAGAAACGCCAACTCTCTTAAACACTTCAACCTGCCAACTGGCAAGTCATGGTCAAAACTGAAACCCAAAAAGGGTAACCTAAAAGAAGCTTACTTTTTCTTTTTTGAAAAGGAAAAAAACACATACAAATATATTTATAGGTTAAAAAGACTAAATTTAAATTAAAATAAGAATTTAAAATAATTAGACTAATTAAATTTAATTTTGTAAGTTTCGAAAAAATAGTATCTTTCCTAATTAAGAGTAAAACATATTCTTAGACTTTTCTAAATTTTAAATCCCAAATTCAGCATATCATGATTTATTATTATTATTATTATTAAATTTTGTAGGTTAAATTAAATTTATATTAATAATATTTAATTAATTTTAATTTTATGTTTTTTATTGTATATATCTTGCATTATTTTTAAATAAAACTAAAAAACTAAAAATAATAATTTTTTAAGCTTTAAGAGAAGGTTGAACTTTTCCAAAAAGGAAATGAATAATTTATTAAAAAGTGAAGTTGAGTGGCTTGAAGGAAAGTGGTTGTTCTGGTTCTTTTGGCCGAGAATATACACATAAGCAAATTCTTTACAACACCTGGTTTGTGTACAAATCCAAAACTGAGAAAGGACTCAATCTATTCTGGAGTAACCGAGTAAGAGACTGAATCTGATCTAGACATTTTCTCGAGAAAGCAAAAACTTGACGGTGAAAAATTTTCCTGCTCGCGTGAAAGTTCTTTGTCTGAATCTAACAAAAAGCAACACCGAACCTATACTAGATAAACCCACGTTTGTCTCTGTCGAGATTCTCGGATTCTCTCTCTCTCTTGATCACCATCTCCTGTCCTTATATCCTTTGGTTAACAGAAAGTAACAAAAATCCTTAATTGTCAGCTAACAATTGCAAAGATCGAATTTTGGTTGATACCCATCACTTCTTTTTCAGGGAATTTTTCTCTGCCGATCATCTTGTTGTCTGATACTTCTTTTCTGGTTGTTACAATCCATGAACGTAGATTTTAGGTTTCTGGGTCGCTCTGAAGTTGTATAGAGAGTTACTGAGCACATCGTTAATAATCTGAGGAGAGATTCGTTGATCCGGGTCATCGGGTCACAATGAAACAAGAATCGCTTGATTACTGGAGGAACTATTTCAGAGCGGCGAACTCCGATATTTTTGGTATTATCGATTATGCCATCACGGTTGCTGCCTCTGATTGTCCCAAAGATTTTCGATTGAGGAGGGATCGCATTGCGGAGAGATTGTTTTCTTGCAAACTTACCAGGTGCTCCGGATGCGACCGTGTCGAACTGGCGGTTCCGGATCATGATAGCGACGGGGAAAGTGATCGCTGCAAGAATAGGGATGGTGTTAGTGACGACGAATATGATGACATAGAGATCGATATTGAAGGTGGATGTGAGTTTGAAGATGGTAGTGGTAGTAAAGAGAGCAAAGTGAATAGTTGCAACAATGGAGAAGAGAATGTGAATGATTATCAGTTGGTTAGCAATTATGGTTATGAGGAGGCTGAGGCTTTGACTGACGAGATCGAGGAGGAGTCTCAAATTGTTGAAGACGTCTTGAGGATCAAGAACATCCTTCTGGGTAGCAAAGATGAGGTATATATGCTCTTACAGGCACATAAACTAAGATAGTATCAATTTGTTGATTACCAGATAAGTTTCTGTGTGGAATCTTTCCTTTTCTGGTTCAGTTTGGTGCAGATATGATGTTGTCTGGTGTGGAACTGTTCAAAGATTCTTGCAGGGTTTTCCATTTGCTCTCGTGTCTAATTGCTAGTTCTTCTTATGACAGTCTGATACTGTGTTATTCGAGTCATTGAGGAGGCTTGAATTGATGGCTTTGACCGTCGATATCCTTAAGGTTTGTTTCATCTTTTGATGTTGAATTGAAGTATAAGAAGCATTTCACTGTTTGTTTCGGGGTCTAAAACTGATTTCTTATACTAACCGTGCTTGTGCTTGTGCTTGTGCTTGTCTTCTGATAGGCAACTGAGATTGGAAAGGCTGTCAATGTCCTCAGGAGACATGGATCAAGGCAGATTCGCGAACTTGCACGAACGCTGATAAAGTACTGTCTTCTCTTGCCTCAGCAGTTTGATTCTTCCATTGTTATATTTCAGCAAGTAACATGATATTGATGTACGAACGTAGTAAGCTAAAACACTGTTATCCAGGCTTTCAACTCTTGAGAATGCTCTGAACACTGCATAGCTAGTAGCTGCCATGACTTTGTTTATTTTAACTTTTTCCTTTGAAATGCAGTGGATGGAAGGTTTTGGTGGAAGAGTGGTGTGATGCTACCAAGGCTCTTGGAGGTGGGAACTTGCTTATTACTATTAATGTAGAGTTTTTGCAATTTAAATTGTTTCTGGAATCTGAATTGGTAAGGGTTTTAGGTGATGAAGGTACTCCAGAGTCTGTTAATCCATCTGTTGTCGACGAAGAAGAAGAAGAAGAAGGGCTTCCATCTCCGCCTCTAGATGAAGCAGTTTTCTTTGCAACTCAGCCCACTTCAATGGAGCTCTCGCAGGTGCTTGTCTTTCTCTTTAAATGTTTGATTAGGGCTGTTCAGTTGCTCGTGTATCCTTACGCCCTTTTCCTTTTCTGTTAATTTTTCTGTGCAGTTCTTTGATGGCATGGATGATTACGAAAGTGAGTTCAATTTGCCCACCTGTTGTGTTTTCCTTATGCAGCTTTTGTCTTTTGCTTCTTTCTTTTAATGCCAAATACATTGTTTCAGTTCCTCAATGCAGTGGGGAATTCATCAAGAACCGTGATAAAGGAAGAAAGCCACCGGTTGAGAACCAAAATATGACAAAGCGGAAACAGCATACTACAAACGAGGCGAATGTTCTAATGAAGGACGACGAGAGGGAGCTAGTGAAAAGACAAGAAGCTCCCATGAAGGGAAGTAAGTCATCGAACAATAATTCTGGACCTGGAAGACCACAAAAGGCAAGTGTTCAGCTTAAGGCAAGTAACGAATTGAAGTTGCAGCAAAATCCCGTAAAGATCACAAGTCAGAGAAAGCCTTCAAGTGTTCAACAAGATGTAAGCATGAAATTTAATGCAGGTCTGTTTATGGAATTTTAATGCAGTTTGAACATGGGGGATTCTAATTTTATCTTGTCTCTGTTCTTTTTCAATTAGAAAATTAAGTGTTCAGATGAAGCTGCTGTCCAAATGAAGCTTGAAGCCACTACGAGAAAACTCCAGGAACGTTATCAGCAGGCTGAGAATGGTCAGTCTTCTTCTGGAAAAATTACATGTGGTCTTCTTTTACATGTTTGATTTTCATACCGATACAAATTTAGTTGGAGCAATACAGAGAAATTGGAGTTTGGGACTGGCACAAATTATCTCTATCAATGAGCGTCACAGCTTATTGATAAAAACGTTCTTTATTCTTGTTTAACAGCAAAGAGGCAGCGGACGGTTCAGGTGATGGAGTTGCACGATCTCCCTAAGCAAGGACATGTCCAGAAAAATCCACACGGAAGACCTGGAAACCATAGTCGGAACTGGTTACACGGCCGGAGATAACTTCTGTAGCTTCGCCGACTGGATTTTACTAGCATATCCAACTTTCTCCCATCCTCAAATTTGGTAGTGGAAGTATCGACATATGAACTCTGTGGTACCTATCACTTGCTTGAGAGCACTGGGAAAAGAATCCAAGCATTGAAGTGAGACTATTCTGCATCCAAAGCAAACCAACATTTGGAACACTTTTCTGTGCTTATCAAATTAGGTACACAGGCATTGTTTCATAGAATTTTGTGGAGCAAGTCAGAATTCTTGACTTGGTAATGTATTAACAATGTGTAGAGAACCCTGAACATGAGCCTGCCCACTTAAGCAACAGCTTCCCAGCTTAGTTTTTACTTATTCCTACGTCTCAGGAAAGATTAGACATTTACACCATGAGAATGTAATACATGTATTTGCACAGAGTAAGTTCTGTTCATTGATGATTCTGTAAACTCATTGATATGAATGTACAAGTTCATAGAATTACAAAGATAAGTATTTATAAATTAACTTTATATCAAATGTGTGAGTGCTCTTTAATCATTAAAGGAATGGAACTGTTTGAGTTTTGACTTCCTGGTGGCGGCAGCGTGCGGCGACGCTCCTTTGTCGGCGCGTGGAAAAATCTACCTTATATATTCAAATCAGTTTTTGCGTGTCATGGATTGTTGACGCTGACAACGTGTTCTGTTTTGCCCTGTACATTTTTGACTTTTTATCCAGTCGACAGTATTCCGTATGGGCCCCACGCGGTTGCGGCTCCACGTGATATTCATGCTACTTCCCACGCTTACATGCACATTCTACCTTTCATTTTCCTTATTTTTTGTTTTTGCTTTGTTTCTATCTCTCTATGCTTATCCTCTAAATTTCTTTTATGTAATAATATATAATTAATATAAATTTTCTATAAAATAATATTTACATCATAATCATAAGTATTTCTTATATGTAAAAATATATATAGTTGTGAAATATAATGTATAAAATTCTTTTATTTGAAATATTGTAGATGAGAATGCATTTCTTCTCTTTATTACTTAGGTCAATTAAGCTCTAACAAAGGCATAACATATTTTCTTACCTTAATTATTTTATTTTTAAAAATAAAAAATTATACAAATAAAAAAAGTCCGCAAATCTGAAGAGATTCAATAGTACGTAACTTTACTCCTAATAAATAAAGAAGTTGCTTCCGAATGACCAAATGAGCTTCTAAATAATATTTGACTCAAATTTGATTATCTAATTGTTTTTTATAAGGTATATTTGAGTTGCAATTCTTTAATTGAAATTTAGCTAACCACCAACTAACTTTCAAGCAAGCAATTCATAAGTAGGAATGTTAATATTAGGTGGTCAATGGCCCAGCCTGACCATGGGTTGACCGTGCTAACCTGATCTATTTTATATTTTTTAAAAAGGTTAAAAAACGACATCGTCTTTGAAATAATAGTCAGGTCAAGCTAACCACTTTTAGCTCGTGCTCCGTCCATAACTCGGTCAACTTGGGTCAAAATCGGGTTAGGCCAAATCAAAATTGACATCCCTATTCATGTGAACCCTATAAAATAAGTTTTAGTTCCTAACCAATAAGAAAGATTTATCAACAATATATAAAATCAAGAGAAAAGAAAATTTCCCTTTAATTATTAAAAATTTTTAATTATGAACTAAATTCTCTATCCCTCTTTATTTTTTTTAACTTGTGTTGCATATTTTTCGTTGAGTGTTGTTAATAAACTTATAGTCCATGTAACATGTTCTAATTAGGTAACACATTTTTCACATTTTTCACCTACTCTTATGGGTTGGATGTTGGTTGTCCTAATTTTACATCAGTACCATTGTATATGACATCTTGAAAATGGCATGAAGGATAGAGAATCTAGGCCATGGAAAACTTGTGGTGCTTAGCAGAAAGGCCATGACTGGCCAAAAACTTGCAAATTCCTTCTTAACATATTATATGGTCATCTTAAATTAAGAATATTGAATTTAAGATTATTTAATTCTTTTTAGACTTTGAATTTTTAAAAAAATTAAGTTTGATTTTGATTTAAAACTCAATCATTTATTATTTGGAAAATTAATTTTTTATCCTAAAAATATAATTAAGCCATTATAATCCTTTTTTTCTTATATTTCATGACTCCTAAATTTTGAAATTTTCAATAAGTACATTACGTATTTTTTACAAATAAATCATCCGAACCCAATTATCTAACCTGAGATTAATTGAGTTTCGAGTTTCAAATCGAACCATAAGCAATTCAAACCAAGCTCGAATTTAATTCATTGTCATCCCTTATATAATTAAGACCAAGAAATTAAAAAGTAACTAAAAAAACCATAACTCCCCTTGCAGAAGAAAGATAGAAAGAAGGGCTACGTGGGTCTCAGGAAGGTCCAAAGACATGCACATCTTTCATTTTAATCACATGCTTTCGTCTTTTGTCATTTTCAAAGATTTGACTATCAAATAAGCCCTCACGAACCTTGACCATGTTCACGAACTTGTTAACTGAATTTGTCATGTAAATGCATAGTGATCAATTCTTCGGGATGACTGGATAATCATTCGAAGCGGTCAAAATCATTCATCATTATTTTAAATCTACGGTCAATAGTGGACTAGAATTTTATAATTTATTAATTAAATTAAGTTATTTCTCTCAAATTATAATATTGGTCATTAGAAAATTAAAAAACCTAACGTCGTCGTTATCGTCACACTCAATCCGAAGTTCTACCATAAAGTGAGGTCTGGAGAGGTCTGAGAATACGCAACCTTATTTCTATATGATAGAGAGGCTGTTTCCGGTAGACTCACATGTAAATATATATACTAATTTGTAATTACATATTTTTATTAAATATTATAAAGTCTTGTGCTTTATAATATTTAATATAAACTAGATTATTAAAGTACGAATTTGTAGGAGTAAAAGCTATGGGCCTATATCTTATGTCCATGTCCTCAACCATAGCCAGCAATACGAGCCCACTACCAAACTTTGCTTAATTGAGTTTTGAGAACATCAAATTAAAGAAGAAAGGTATTGTGGAAGATTAATATTACCATCGTTATCATACCCAGTTTGAATTCTCGCAATAAAACGAAGTTTGAAAAGGTCTAATACTATGCAACCTTATTTATTCTTACATTGTAAAGAGACTATTTCTAATAAATCCACGTGTAGACGTGTAATGTAAATAATAAAATATTTTTATTAATAACGATATGTTTTACAAGAAAATTGGTCAAAATTATGTAATTTTCATTGCTTTTCCAACTTATTATGGTACTAAATGTGCCAAAAGATTACTTTGCGACTTTGCTTTGTTCATAAGGATAAGAACGACTAGAGAAACATGTGTCCTTATCTTGTTAGCCACATATATTCTCAAGATAAAATTAAGATCAAGAAGGCACTTAATGTGGTTAAGCACATGTTTCCAATTTCAATTATACAAGTAATTCCATGTTTAGCCATCAAATACACGAAGACCCTTTTGCTTGTACATCATGTTTACCACCTTTGAACTACAAGTTGATTTTGCCAATACATGGAAGAGAGTGAAGAACACAAATTGTTCATCTGTGGTGGTATGAAGACCTTCGTACCTGAAGTTGCTTCAATGCCAACTTCAATAATGTGGAAGGTAAGTAGGTAACAACGAACATGGAGGATACGTGGAACTAAAACGTCTTAGAATATTTGTGGTGGGAATCTTTTGCTTGTTGAAGAAGGAAAGCCAGAGATTTAATTTCTTGTTAATTTCAAAACCAGATTGGCATCGGCAATGAAATCACTTGGTCCACTTACTCTGCGTTTCTGTATGGTTTCATTTCATTCACTTATTTTTTTAATATTTATATAAATGTACGAATAAGATGAGATGGAGCAAATTAAGAACAGAATAAGTAAAACAGGTGATATATCCATTCAAGTAAAAAGTAAAAAGAAAAAGAAAATTTTATTTAAAAAATCATTTATTATTTAAAATTATGTTAAAAGTACAATTTTTTAATTTTTTATAAAATTTTATATTTTAATATTTATAAGTTAACTTTTAATGTTAATATATTCACGAAACAATTCTTCTATGCAAAATGAATTAATAATGTATGATATTTCTTCTGTAATAATAAATTTTAATAATAAATTTGATAAAACTAGAGTAAAAAGTTTACTTTAATTATTTTTAATACTTATAAAATCTTATTTAAGGTTAGTATCATTATTAAAAATTATAATTTTTTCTCAAAAAAGACATAACATGTTTGAAATTTCTTAATTTAGTGCAATTTCACAAATAACTTTTCAAAGATTGTACAACTCAAGTCAAAGCGTTATTTTTATTGATATAATTAATAGTTAAATACTCACATGATATTTGATAAACGTATCATATTAGTTAAAACAACCTTTTAACTTAAGGCTATGTTTCTTTTTCCAAAAAAACAAAAACTTAAGGCTATGTTTAGTTGGAGGTTTATTAATGAAATATAATGGAATGTAATACTATTATATAGTTTGGGAGGAGAGTTTATAATAGATGTAATAAAATGGGGTGAAAATGAGAGTTTCATATTACATCTCATTCTATCCTAAACAGTAAAAATGAAAAACCTCCGATTTGGAAGGGTTTAGGATGAAATGTAAAATGATAATCAACTTTATACTATATTACCTTATAAATCCTCCATCCAAACAACATTTTCACTATATTACATTATGAACCTTTCCATCCCTCCCAAAGAACAATTTCTAATATTACATTCATTTACATTTTATTCCATTATAAACCATTCCCTTTTATTTTATTATGTTCCATTCCATTAAAAATTTTACTTTCAACTAAACATAACTTAATTCATATAATCGTCCAGGTCTTATTGTGAAACAAAAAAGCCGCCCCGCCATAGCAGGCGGGTTGGTTACTCCGTCGTCACCGGTTGGCGAGAAGACCGTAAGATTAAGATAAGTTGCTAAAATAAAGGGGAGGGGAGTAAGTTGCAATAACAAGTAAAGGCAACGAGTGACGGATGAGAAGACCTGACTTTAGTAATAAAGAGCAGAAGTTTATCCTTGTTATTATGGTTTGCCACCTCATGTACAAGTGTATAGATATATGAGAGTTATTGGCAACTTGTCGCCTACTAAACACATCTCTTACCTTCAAATTACCTTTTCAAAAGATGCAATCTTGTCAATCCCATAAGCTTTTTGAGATCAGAATTTCAATTAGGGTTACATTCCTGTAAAACTAAGTCACACCTTTAATGGTGTTAAGATAATGTCATAGAGAATGTATACCAAGTTGAATACACTTTGCACTAAGTAAGTGTTACAAAGCTTCTTTCTCGTTTACTTACTAACCTAAAAGTTTTAAGCTTCAATTGCCATCATGGATTACTTATTACTTTTTTAATAATAAGAATGATTCATTGAGAATAAAAATATGTTAAATTTGCAAATAAATTAAATTTATCATTTAGTTCTCAAATATTGACTTATTAAATAATTCAATTGAAACGCATGACTTAAAAATAAAAACATCTTAATTTACTAATACACATTCAAATAATAATTATTATAAATTTTACCAATATCCAAATAAACAGATCAAACCGTCTTAAAGTTGACCAGACTTGACTTCTCAGAGTGTGATTTGTGCTTGACCTAAAGTTTGATTATGCTCGAGTCATGCAACTTAAGCCTATTAAATTGTTTAAAACGACATTATTTCATAGTAGTGGTTGAGAAAATTTTCTGAGTTTCAAACCTAAACTTCACTCAAAATTCAATCAATTCAAACTTAATTTATTAATTTCGAGTTAAATTGAGTCAAACGGAGTTAATTAAGTTTTACCATCCCTACAATTATCATTTCAGGTCTAAAGAATATATCAAGAGAAGATTTTAACTATCCCATATTTACAGCCAAGAGAATCGGTATTATGAACGAACTAGAACAATACTTCTCGATTAAATATAAAAAAACTAAAATTTAAACGATTCTTGTATACAAATGTAAACAAAGAAATTGGTAATTTAATTTGAGCAATGTACTCAATTTTTGAGATGAAAGTAGACTGATTAATTAGTTTAATTTCATAGTTTAATCTTTAGTACAATTTCCACCTAAAAGGATGCATTAACACATGTTCCTAAGGCAAATACTACACTCCTCTTGAGCACTTTGAGGTCAAGTGCACTTGTATGTATACAAGGCTTACATGTATAGACCTTTTGCCTTTTTAAAAAAAGAGATGGAGACTCATTTGATTTGGTTACTTGTAAAACAAATGTACTAGTGCCTAACATTTGACTCAATCTTAATACGTTTGTCTAAGTCAAAATTGTTCAATCATTAATTAGTTTTTACTTTAGTTGTTGTCCATTAACTAATTGCCACTTACCTTATTCAAACCATAGTCAAACTATCACATTAAGAATGCAACAACTCCGCCTTATTTTCTGGTTGGCATGCCATTTTCATAATAATTTGCATGCCAAACATCATCAAAGCTTGTTAATACTTGTACGGTAATGCTATAAACTAATATTAGAGGTTTAACACTAACTATGCCTTAATACTGCTAAAATCTTGACTCCTCGTAAACAAAACCTCAAAGCCACAATTATGAATTAACCCACTTTTGTTTATGTAAAGCTTATTTCTCCCCCAAAAAACTTTAAGATAATCTTCTAAATAATTATTACTGTAATTCAATATGAGAAAAGGGGTTAAGATATTTTCACAATAACAAATGATTAAACCATAAATATATCTGTACTGTTTAAAGTTTCCATCAATGATAATTAAGTGTTTGTTTGGATTGACTTTTGGAAGGTTAATAAGTACTTTTCTCTATTACAAAAGTCTTTTTTAAGAAAAATAAGTGTTTGACTGTAAAATAAAAAAGGACTTCTTTAATAGATATGACTTTTTTGACAACCAAAATAAGCCTTTTAATAAGCTTAAATTTGGAGCTTCTAAAAAAAAACCTCTCAAATGACTTTTTCAGGTAGATTTTTCAGATCAATTAATGAGCCTTTTTTTAGTACCTTTTGCCTTTATATTTTACACATAATTCCCACAATACCCACAAACTCATCTTTCCATTTATTATGCATTTAACTGTTTATTCAACTTGAATATTTATTTTGTAATTTATATAATATTATTTTGCTTTTTTATTTGTTTTAATATTTATTTTGATACTAGTTTACCTATGTTATAATGCATATAAAAGATTTGGTTACATATATTTTCATTTTTGTTTCATATGGTTTAAAATTATATAATAATTAATATATTGTGCTTTGCATATTGTTAATATGCTTTAAATAATATTTATATTCATTTATAATTTTTATTATAAAATATAATTAAAATTAAAAGTGTTTTTTATTTTTATATTGTCAAGCAGTCTATTGTATGAAGTTTTTTTAAAAATGCTCATTTTTAAATGATAGTAAAACACTAAGCTGATTTTTTAGAAAAGTTTTTTTCAGCAAAGATCTAAAAAAAAAACTCTACTGATAAAAGCTCTACTAATATAAACCTAACTAAATAAAGGTTAAGCATGCCAAATGCCAATAGAAAGTAATGCTTTTTTCGTTCAACATCAACGGATTCAGTCAGAAATCAAATTAAAGTTGATCGATTTTTGGACCAAACTCAAATTTAAAATTTTAAAAATTAAAATTTCAAATTTAAAAGGCCAATTAATCATCCAAACTCCAATAAAAAATTTGAAAGGAGCCTAAAATTTGAGTGGGGCTTGAACCATTGTGAATGCGAGAAAACCCTAAGTTTAGGCAATGTGCAAGAAAGAGATTCCATAAATGGGATCGGACTCTTAAGATTGTTAAATTCCTGATTGTATTGAACTCAGAATATCAGCCTAGCCCAACCCATGGAAATGGGCCATCAACAAGTACAAATACAAGCCAGCTACTGTCATGCATGGTACATGAAAAGAGAGGTAAGCCTAATAAGTTCAATGGGGATCAGACATGTGGTCTAAATACTTCTCAGGAGTTAGGAAGATGTTTGAAGAAAAACCAAAGGCAAATACCATATGAAGTTTGGTCCAGAATTCATACAGTTTTCGCAAAAATCAGTAAATGGTGGAGCAAAACCAAAGGCAAATACCATATGTCTTTCCATTGGTGGAGCAAAACCTCCCCAAATTACTCCAAATTTAAGTAGGCCGTAGGTAAGGATGAAAATGCACCAAAATTAAAATTTGCCCGTTTGCGTATTCAGGTCAAGCAAGATCATGCCAAAACATGTGAAATGTTATACCAAAGTTGGAATAACAAATAAAAATCAGCAAGGAAAATGAGATAGAGAAACAGCTTCGATACAATAATAGCAGTAGATGATATGTCGAAGTGATGAGCGAGCAAAAACAATACAGAACAAACAAAATAGACATCGCATCGCAACTACTTCCAAGGAGCATACACATATCGACTTTGCCCCGCCTTAACCAAAGACCAATCCCTATTATTAACTAGGGGAAGAAAAATAGACATTTTTCTCACCCTCCCAGCATTTCTTCATTTACCCATCTTAGACCTGATACAAAACTTAAATGTTGATATTCTTCTTTCCAGATACACATGGAGAAACATGAGTAAACACGATACAACAAATCTAGGTGAAGCAGCAATAATCAGAGGTCTTACTTCTCATATTGTCATTTGATCCCTTCACATGTGCTCCACTGCCTCTTCTTCTTCGTCCTCGTACTCACCCTCCTCATCAGCAGTAGCATCCTGATATTGTTGGTACTCGGAAACCAGATCATTCATGTTGCTTTCAGCTTCAGTGAACTCCATTTCATCCATCCCCTCACCTGTATACCAGTGCAAGAAAGCCTTTCTCCTAAACATGGCGGTGAATTGTTCACTCACTCTCCTGAACATTTCCTGTATGGAGGTTGAGTTGCCAATGAAGGTGGATGCCATGGACAGGCCCCTTGGAGGAATGTCACAGACACTGGACTTCACATTGTTTGGAATCCACTCCACAAAGTATGAAGAGTTTTTGTTCTGGACATTGATCATTTGCTCGTCAACTTCCTTGGTGCTCATCTTGCCTCGAAACATGGCAGATGCTGTCAGGTAGCGCCCATGCCTTGGATCAGCTGCACACATCATGTTCTTGGCATCCCACATTTGTTGCGTCAATTCAGGGACGGTCAGAGCACGATATTGTTGAGAGCCACGAGAGGTCAAGGGGGCAAAACCAACCATGAAGAAGTGGAGACGAGGGAAGGGGATGAGATTCACAGCAAGCTTTCTGAGATCTGAGTTGAGCTGACCTGGGAACCTGAGGCAGCAAGTGACTCCACTCATGGTTGCAGAGATCAAGTGATTCAGGTCACCAACTGCAGTAAAACCATGTATATCAGTTCTACATTGCAACAATTATCCAACATAATGACTAAAGTAGTACGGTAAAATCATTGATGATGTGAAATTATACAAAGCCAACATCAGAATGATGATTAAGCATTGAAATGGAGAAACCATCTCCACTTCTCTTCAAGAATTATGATGTCAATTACTAAACGATTATACAAAATTTTAGACAGATTTCAGTCACACCCAGAAGTAAAGAATTGTTAAACAGTGTTCAGTGTTCAGTGTTCAGTGCACTAAGAAACTGATTTAGGAACAATTAATGTAGTGGTTGAGGATATGGCAGTGTGACATGGACAACATTGTTTTGAACACAAACTTTGACCAGAAATTTTAAGCCAACAGATTCAAAAGCTAGGCAATTCAGAGCTACTTACAGCTGGGAGTAGTCAGTTTTAAAGTCCTGAAGCATATATCATATAAAGCTTCATTATCCAAGACCATGCACTCATCTGCATTTTCAACAAGCTGATGAACGGAAAGAGTTGCATTATAAGGTTCAACCACTGTGTCTGAGACCTTTGGGGATGGGAACACGGAGAAAGTGAGCATCATCCTGTCAGGGTACTCCTCACGAATTTTTGATATGAGCAAAGTACCCATTCCAGAACCAGTACCTCCACCAAGTGAGTGGCAAACTTGGAAACCTACATAAATAAGAGAAAGAGCAAACAAAGCTTAGTTAGCTATTCATAAGTTTTACCCTTTTAAGAGGATATGAAATAACCAATGCATCACATTCTTCAACGTTAGAAATCTTCCGACAAACCTTGAAGACAGTCGCAATTCTCCGCCTCCTTTCTCACAACATCAAGAACAGCATCAATAAGCTCAGCACCCTCAGTGTAGTGACCCTTGGCCCAGTTGTTCCCAGCACCAGATTGTCCAAATACGAAGTTATCAGGCCTGAATATCTGCCCATAAGGACCAGTGCGGACACTATCCATGGTACCTGGCTCCAAATCCATGAGCACAGCGCGAGGAACAAATCTCCCACAGGAAGCCTCATTGTAGTAGACATTAACACGCTCCAACTGCAGATCTGAGTTCCCAACATACCTTCCAGTCGGATCTATTCCATGCTCATCACAAACAACTTCCCAAAACTTGGAACCGATCTGGTTCCCACACTGTCCACCTTGAACATGGAGGATCTCTCTCATTTTTTTCCCTGCATTACCAACAAATATGAGAAATTATATTTTTAAAAATCATTCTAAAATGTCAATCAAGCTAAATCTCACACATGCAAACTAGTTAATCCCGAAACAAATCACCTCCCGTTATTAAGTTGGAAGTCATTAACTGATAAAACACAAATTTAATGATTTTAAAAAAATTAACTGATTAAGCGCAAAATTAGCAGTTTCAGAAACAAAACCAACAGATTTAGGGCAGAATTAATTGATCAAGTAAAATCAATCGATTGAGTACGAAACTGATACATTGTCAAATTCTTAATAGATATACTGGATCTTTTATATTTCATTAAAATAAAAACTTCACACACTCAATCAGTGAACAGTTAAATAAAGCTCAAAAAACACGTGAGATCTGGCAATTTAACAACTCAAATTCTAGTTAAAATCTACAACAAATCTAGTCACGCTATAGTAGAAATGACTACATTGAAAATCGGTATCATATTTATAATTAAAAAATTAAAAAAAATCCAGCAATAAGCAAGAGTAAAACATATATCACAAAATACATAAAGCAAAAGATCAAAGTTCATTAAAAATGCACAGATCTGTTCAGATAAATACATAATGTGAACTTGAAACCATAGATCTAGAGCGACAGAGAGTACCTGAGAAAAGATTGCCTAAAAGAAATTTCAAATTTCGAAATTTAGAGAGAGAGAGATATTTGTGAGGAAGTGCAGCAGATAGAGTGGGATTTATATATAGAGTAGAGTGAGATCGGACGGTGCGTGATTGTTCCCTCCTATTTTGTTTGGACACGTTTGCCGCCGTTCGATGGTTGCAACGGACGGTCCAGATTTCGTTTTGTTTGGATGCTTTAATTACGGTTTTATGTTTTAAATTTTGGGGTTAAGCTTTGAATTGACCAATTTGCCCCTAAGCTTGTATTAGTATGTCAGTCCTTTGACTTCTGATTGAAGTTGTTGAACAATTATTGACGAATGTCTTAGGGTTAATCACCGACATAAACTCTGATATATTTACCAGAATGTCCCCTTCTGATCTTTAATTCTTAATAAAATAAAAGAAAACACCTAATAACTAGTAAAGACAAAAAATAAATCTCTGAAATTAAAGAAAATGTAAGAAACATAAAAGTTAAGGTAAATCTCAAATTTATGCACAATCTTTTTAGTAATAAAATGATCCACGATTAAATGATACATTATTACCTTAATTATCCTTTTAAATAATACTTTAATTATCTTCCAAAAAATAGCATAAAATATATTTAATAAATTTATATTTAAATTTTTATGACATATAAAACATTTGTAATTTAAATTTAAATTTATTATAATTTACATTTTAAATTGAATTTCATTTAATGAATTTGTTAAAATTTTATATAAAACATTTAAAATTTAATTAGTTTCAAACTTTTTATTCATCATTTAAGTAGGACTAAACTTGGACTTAGGCTTAACAATTAAGTATGGTTATTGGCCAGCTCGATCTTTTTAGAATATTACCTGCATTTGATCAGTTTCGAGTTGTGTAATTTCAATCCGTTCAAAACTTATCAAAACGACGTTGTTTTATAATAAAGTCAAGTTTTTTTATATTTGGGCTCGAACTGACCTTCAAAATTTGAGTTTAATCCAAAGACTACTAATTACACTGGTTCAGTTCTAATTTGGACTTATTCTCTATCAACATTTTGAATTTAGCTAGAATTTGAGTTAAGCTTAAAAATTTTAAATAAAATTTTGCATACAAGTGTGTTTAAAGATGTTTAAAGATATAAATAAAAAGCATGGGCAAATAGGTCATTTACTTAGTTGTTTAGAGACAAAAGCCCAAGGATATGGTCCAAAATGGTAATTTAAAAGAGGGTGAGTGTCATTTAAAATAATAATAAAAGATCGCCGGAGATATTTAATCTTTCGTGCCATTGGTGTTGTCAGGCCAGCCCAATAAAACTATTTCCTTTTTCATTTCTTAAATTAGAGTGCCAATTCAAATCACCTCCACATTATAGCGCGTGTAAACAACGGAGCTCTCCTCTATTACATTTATAAATCAAATCAATAGAGTGATAGTAGAAAATGGGTATTTATATAATTTTGATATAGTTTTATATGTTATTTTATGCATCCAATTATCATTTTACAAGTCCTCAAAACAAAAGTCTACAACAATTTAATGAAATTAGTAAATTCTTAAAATTTAAAATGTTAATTTGATATATAATTGGATTTTATATATCAAAAAGTTAATTCTTTGAACTTTTGAAAATTATTGTTGGAATTTAGATCACAATCCTTAAATAAAATTAGTAAATTAAAATTTTATTATATTTGATTTTTTTTATAATCTAGGACATTCACTCTTAATTTTTATTGAATTTTATTAAATCCTCAAAACTTGAATTCTTGAAATTCCAAATAATAAATAAAATGTGATTTAATTATATAATTCTAATTGTGTTTAAATGTTGTCGTTTAGAAAAAGTCTCTCTATTATTTAAGGGTATGGTTGCATATTATTGGACCTCTGTAAATTTCGCTTATAGTGAAATTTTTATTAGGTTGTTATTGTTGTGTTTAAATTTTATGTATTTAAAATATATTTTCAAGTTAAATCATTATTGATGTAAATATTTTATATAACTATAAAAATTTTAATTTGTTCAATAAAGAATAATAATATTTATTAATTACGAATCCAATTTATAAAAGCAAACTAAAATTTTATATTTTAAAATTTTAAAAATAAATTATTAATTCAAAATTATATCAAAAAAAATTTAGCTCATAAGTTTTATTTTTTTTTTTGAAAGGAGAGAATAGCTATTATCTCGAGGAATAATGATCCAAGATACAGTCAGGCATATCAACCCATACTTGAAAGTGACTATGGAGAACAGATGCCCGAGCAAGAGAGTAGGCACCCCTATTCTCCGAACGCCTAATCCAAGTAATATAAATATGTTTTATTAATCCGTAAGTTTTATTAAATCCGCTAAACTTAAATATTATGTAATTTTGTGGACCAAATTAAAAGTTTTAAAAAAAGAGAATAAGAGGATATCGGATGGCGAAGGCGCGTGTGGATCGAGAATAGAAACTAACGAAAAAGACAAAACTGTGGGAAGAATAAGCAGCAACTCACATGAGATAAGGTTTCCAATCACAAACGCAGACATGTGAACTGCCGCTTTGCCACCCAATTACTATTATTATCATTGTTTCCCTCCTTTTTTTGTTTTTCATCGCCAACCAACCAACCAACCAACCAACCAACGCATCGCATGTAACCTAAAAACTCTTGACAAAGTTAAGAGAACCTGACCCATTCTAACACTCTGGTTAGAACTTAACCGAACCATTTCTAGATCAGATTCAGATCTTCCCAACTCAAGTGAATGAGAGGTTTTTCCTTGCTTTGAGGAGATAGCATTCATGAAAAAAGGAGAGGGTTGCAATGGATTATCAACACATCAAATGAGATGCTTTCAACACTTTACTTGATCAAGGTGGTCTGGTTTGGCTTCCAATTATTGAAGCTGTGACATCATTGTCATTATTGCACTTTAATGCCACAGAAGGACCTAATATTGGTCATTGACGGTGATAGTGCGTTTTCATACGGGTTTCCTTCTCAAGGTTGGGGAACGACTGGGTGGAGTCAGGCTCACCCCAAATTCAAGCTCGACTCGATAGTTTCTACTAGGAGCTTGGACCTGGCTTGAGACTTGATCTAGTCAGAGGTAGTCAAGCTCAAGCTTGACTTGGCCCAATTCATCTTATTTTTATAATCATCGAACTTCAGATATGGATGGCAATTGGGCTCCTAAAACCTAATTCTTTTAAGGAGTAATGTTTCTATCCCGGCCAATTTCATCTCTATCCTCCACCAACCTAAAACCTTATTATTTTTAAGATTAATGTTTCTTTCCCTAAAAAGTATATCTTTCTAAATGACTTCAGATTGTCCAATTCCTTTTCCAAGCGACTATCATGCAATCTCGAACATTAAACGTAAAACCTGAGATATAAAAAACTTGAAGTATCTCCCTCATGTGATATTTGAAGCATGAAAATTCACTTGAAATCGGATTCAGAATACTTTAATTCTTTTTTTAGAGTAAAACTTTAATTTATTACTAATGTAATAAATATAGAAAATGGTAAAACTCACTTTATAAATTTTTTAGACCTTAAAACTGACCAAAAATGCCCTGGAATAACCTTACGAGAAATCTGAAATTTTTTTATGATTTTTTAAATATTATAGAAAAACCCGTTCGGCTGATGTCAGTATTGCGTCAGCGCACTACAACGCTAACGCCATCCGCTAATGCCAGTTGCGAGTGGAGTTTGTGGCGCATGCGTCGTGCCTCGACAGTGAATGGCGTGCCCACACTCGCTTACACACGCGCCGACACGTGGCGAGACAATGACCACCCACATCGCACGCGCCAAACGTACTGTTCCTCGGGGCGATATTGTGCGCCATCGGCCCCAAAGGTCTCCATCGGGTCTGCCAGAAAATGGCAATTTTTGGTGAGTTCCGGGCCTATTTTTTAGCTCCCGTGCTCATTTTCACCTCGTTTCTTAAGGCTGTACACATGCATACTATTTTCATACAAGAAAAATTGATAAACAGAAGTTAAATATCCGAAAACCTTATGAAGAGAAATCAAAAAAATCTTCATTTTTAACCACCCAATCACGTTACCACTCTGATACCATGTGCAATACGTAGCGGTATCTTAGTTACGTATCCCGAATCGAACGTGAAAGGGCAAGAAACAAAGAAATAAAAAAATACATTATTTCGATCTCCGTAATTTCAAAGGAGTTTTCCGAAGCTAAAACGAGCGTGAATCCACCGCCACCTTCACGGAAACTCCTCTCCGAGACACAAGTAAGGTCTTTCTACAGTTTTCTTAAAACGTAAGCTCTCTTAACAGGTCAGAGAATCCTTATATTTACGATTGATTATATGCGCAATTGCAAGAAACTTTAACCTTTATATATAACATTTATATCGGACTTCCTCGTCACAAGACCGATATGGGTCTGGTCTACGCTGATTGAAATTCATTTTCTACCCTAACTTCAAACCCTTGATTTATATAATTTATTGGGTCACTTTATTATTTTTGTCTTGATTAAATTACATAACTTAATCGATAATTTATTAAAAAAACTAAAAGATGTAATTAATTATTATCTAACTTTATGTAAAATTACAAAAATGTCTAACAAGCATGTCTCTAATCCTTCTCGTAATATGAATTTGTCGCAACTTTCGAATACATATTCGATAAATTATATTTTACTAACAACTGTTTTGATTTATATTTACGACATTATATTTTACTATTAACTATTTTCATAGAAGTAGAACACACACTCGCACCCTTCGACCACGTACTAAGTAAATTGTATTTTTTGCAACTCTTTTTAAGAAATTATAGTACTTTTACAGTGTTTTCTATTATTCAATCAACTTAAGAGTAACGAGGCAGTGACCTTCAAGAGTATACTTTCTTCTCTCTTGTAGCTTCAGTCTTATGCCTTCTTGGGCTTTTCGCATGTATTATTATGCTTGAACCTTTTTTCCATTGTTATGTTAGCCCCAACTCGCAAGAGAGGCATTTGTATCAAATGGCAATTCATCAATGTTCGGATTGGGTCGAGTTAAGAGACAGTTCGAATTCCATTCAAAACTCATTCGTCTTAATTTTATTTTATTTTTTATTTTATTTTAATACCATCTAGCCAGATTTTATTGATAAAATAAGAAACAAACAAAACTTAAAAGTGTTCAAAGCCACGCAACAAACAAAATAGAAAACAGAGGTTCCAAAAAAACAAAACAAAAAAGAAAAACAAAAAAGAACACAGGCCAAAAAGCTAGTCCATGAATCGAGCTTGAAGACCAGAAAATGACAACAGTAACGGCGAGATCTTCAGCAAACAAAGGTATTTTTCATATGATAAATATTAAATAATGAAGAGGTTCCATTTATATAATTAAAGAACCAAGCTTGTCCAAAAGTTAAGCAACATGTATCATAAGCTTCAATTTGTCATCATTTCCCACTAATCCTTGCTTATTGTTTTATTCACTACATTGCAAACGCCATGGTTGGACCTGTCCTTTTGTGGTATGCAATGATATCATGTTAATTAAAAAACTTTATCAATTGTTTATTTCATAGCATTAACCAACGATAATTAAAGAAAAAATATAAACTAAATTTATAAAAAATTGCTATTTTGGGTTCTAATAATTCAAATTGTTATTTGGTATTGTAATATTTTATATAATCTAATTAGTTAAATCTACTTAAAATTATGTAAATTAAAAATAAAAATATGTTAAATATGCAAACATCACACTTTCTTTAAAATTATTAATTTGTTATATAATTTACTTGGGTCCTTAATCAACGGAGATAGTAAAGCAATAATCAACTCCTTCGTTACCATCATAGAACAAGAACTCCTTGAAAATAAGAGTCAATGGCCAATACTTACATGTACCTCGAACTTGGTCTTTTTTTCTTCCCTTAAACTATGGCTGTGTCTCCAAATGTCAAGGTGAAAGCACATAAAGTCGTAAACTGAAGACAATTTCAGCCGGCTTATATGTTATTATTTTGCTTAATTAGTCAGTGATATAATCTAATTCATTTATTATTCGAACTAAGAATGAGTAAAACTTGGTTTAAAATTGTGTAAAAATTAATATAAAAATTCATGTGTAAATTGAGGGTTGACTCAGTTTAGACAGATCACACGTAATTTTAAGTATTATTACATGCAATAATGTAAAAATGTTCACATAATAATTCATATTCATGATTAAAAATATTAAATTATATTTTAAGTAGATTTGAAAGAAATTTGGTGTAATTAATTTAATATTTTTATATTCGAGAAAGTAATTGAAATTTTTGACGCATTGATATTTATTTAAATTTTAGAGAAAAATATTATTCAATTATTGAAAATAAATATTGATTATGATATTAAAAGGTTAATTAATTTCTTGATTTAGATGAAATTGACAAATTTTACTAACTAATCACTTGTTTCACGGTGATGGGTCATGATGCATGCTCGAGGTGGGCTAGCAATTGTAGGCTTTATTTTATTGAAAGAATCACCTTTTTAAGAGAGATTTCTAACATTGCATCAATACAAGGGACTTTATGCTAAGTTGGTTGACGAATTGTCAGGCAAAGATCACACCACCGCAAGGAAGACGAGACTCTTGGGTCATACTATTTGGTCCCTACCATGTGAAGTGGAGGAGGCGTTGAAGGTCACAGAACATTTCATGACTTTGCTATTATATTAAAGCTGATAAAAAGAAAAGGAAAGCCAGCTGCTCTTAACTATTGCTTTAGAGAAAGGGGAAAAAGAAAGACAAGGACTTGTGAGAGCACCAAGACCCTGAAAAAGAGCTGTCAAGTTGGTTTTGCTAAAAGATTTTTAGGGTTTAGGTCTAAATTTATTCTCCAAAAATTATAAATAATTCATAAACATAACATAGGACCTTATCTTTTATTAAAAAAATTAGAAAAATAACAAAATAATATCATGTTATTTTGTTAAGTAATACTACGATACTAGCAAAATAACATTGTATTACTCGTGTAATTGTTACGTAATACAACGCTTAGTATCTGTTTGGTTGAACTTTTAAAGAGTGAATAAGTATTTATTTTTCACCGCAAAAGCATTTTTTAAGAAAAATACGTATTTAGCTGTAAAATAAAAAATCACTTTTTAGTAGATATAGCTTTTTTGACAGTTAAAATACAGTTTTTTAAGAAATCCAAATTTGGAGCTTCTAAAAAAATTACTTTTTTAGGTAGATTTTTCAGCTTAATTAATGAGCCTATTTTTTAGTCCCTTTCTTCTATATGTTTTACACATAATTCCCACAATACCTATAAATACATCTTCACGTTTATTTTGGGATTTATATAATATTGTTTGACTTTTTTATATGTTCTAATTTTTATTTTTGATATTAGTTTTACTTATATTATGATCCATATAAAATATTTGGTTAGATATATTTTCATTTATGTTTCATATGGTTTAAAATTATATAATAATTAATAAATTGTGCTTTGCATATTGTTTAATGTATTTTAAATAATATTTATGTCCATAAAATTTTTTTATTACAAAATAAAATATAGTTAAAATTAAATGTGATTTTTATTTTTATGTTGTCAAACAGTCTATTGTATGAAACTCTTTTAAAAAAGTTCTTTTTTAAATGACAGCTAAACAGACAACTGGTTTTTTAGAAAAGCTTTTCTCAGAAAAATTCTACTGATAAAAGCTTTACTGATATAAGCCCATCCAAACAAACACTTATCTTGATTACGCTGTATAATATAAGCAATACGTTTTCATTATATTTTTAATGGATAACAAGAAATGAAAACACATTTTTAAGACAAATAAAAAATTTGATATAATTAACTTTAAAAACTATTTTTATTAAAATTCAAGTTCTTATAAAATTTTTAAATATGAAATAATCACATTAAAAATATTTACAATTTATTATGTTTTGCCATTTCTAGAAGAGTGGATTAATTGCTATTCTAATTAAACGAGGGATTAGGCTATGCTTTTCTTTTCAATAAAAGAAAACAAGTGTGTAAGACTCGGATATAATTAGACTAAAGTTACTATTTATTTATTTATTTTGGTCTTTAGACCAGGGTATCCACCGGCGGACCTAGTGACTAATCCCCTCGCTGGTTTGTAGGCACCTCACAGGGTGGGACAGCTGGCCCAAGGATTTAAGGCTGTTCCATACCCAAAGCCAAGGATCGAACCCCTGACCTTTGGTTAAGGATGGATGAATCCATGCCATTCAACCACACCCCATTAATTAAAGTTACTATTTATTTTACTTGATGGCTAAGAAGACAAAGCGTGTACATCAAAGGGTATCTTTTCGTGACACAATTAGTCCACTAAAATGTATCCTAATCCTCTTGTCAAAAGGTTTAATCTTATATTTAAGTAATCTCGAAGGATATATATAGAATAATTTAATTAGCTTAAGAATGATATAGTTGACTTTGACAAGGGAATTAAGGAAGTCTATGTATTATATTGATAGTGGTGGACAGCCATTTATTGAAGTTGATAAATTAATTAGATTAATATTTTTTCATTAATTTATAATTAGAATTAAAACTAAGTGGAATAAGAAATTTAAAAAATGATATATGCTTTAATGATTATTTGGAAATAGCTTCTTTACTAGTTAGAAATAAGGTTGTGTACTACTAAACCTTTCCAATTCTGTAGTAAGATTTCTACTTTATGTTTTTATAAACATTAATTATGATTACGAAACAATTTTTTACTGTTCAAATAATGATTAGTCACAATTGGGTTATCTTCTTTCTCCACCTACTACCCAATGCATATAATGCATCATTTATCACCAATCTACCTTCGTGATATACCTTCGTTCACAAGTCACTTAACGGCCAGATTGTTCAAATGTCACTACTTGACTGAATTCATGGTGAAGTTGCTCACCATTACTTGTGGCTTGTGCTTCAATAAAAAAGGGTTTTGTGTTATTTAACCAAGTTTGTACTCAAATGGACCCCAATTGACTTGGTTGTTGATTAACCAACTAAAGCATGATTACGACTTGTTAAACAAAGTTACTACAAGCAACCATTGTCTTCCAACGTGTAGAGTTCACATTTTGATATAGATTCAACTTAAATTTGACAACAACGATCCAGCGAAAATTTCGTTAATATATAAAGTATGAAAAATTTAGTAATACTCAATTTTACTCGCAACTAATAGAAAAATTGTGTTTTTGATAGACCATACGAAAAATTTGAATTAATGGCTCGATTGGGATTAAATTTTGGATATGCATGTTAGAGTGTCCCATATTGATTAGATATGAAAATATTAAAGTGTTTATAAGTGATAAGGGTCAACTATCTAAACAACTAGTTCTAGTTATTTTGACAATGGTTGACCCAAGCTTAATTATTGTTAATGAGCTCTACACTTTGCCCATATTAAAAATTCAATATGGTATCAAAGCAAGTTTGGTCCGGATTATTAATTTTTCGGTTGTCCGTCTGAATGTCCAGTTCCAACGGCCGGGTCTGGTTACCACTGCGTATATTTCAAGTGACAACTGGATGTCCAGCCCCAGTTGCACTTGAGGGAGAGTATTAGAGCGTCCCATATTAACTAGACATGAAAATATTAAAGTGTTTATAAGTGGTAAGGGTTAACTATCTAAATAACTAGTTCTAATTATTTTAATAAAGATTTACCCAAATTTAATTCTTATTAATAAACTCTACGTTATGCCCATATTAAAAATTCAATGCAGTGCATGCAAACTGTATATGGCATGACTCATCTCACGCATGCGTTGTGGAGCCTGCCCCCTAAGTGAAAGGAAAGTGACTATTGATACAACAACCGAGTACTTGATTTCAGGGCCCTTTCGGCTTTAGCTAAATAGTACATGCAAGTGTACCGTTAGTATCAATCACTTTCAATTTTATGGGACGAAAGTGTAAGAGACATGTGAGATCATAGCATAGTATCTACTTTCTCCTCATATTCAATATAAGATATTGCATATTATAAGGTATAAACTATTTTTTATTTATCGAAAGGATATAAGCCAACCAATAATGGTTGTTAAACCCTAAACCTTTTACTCAAATTGACTTTGGGATAAAATAAAACATGGGTATTTTCATGAATATAATTAGGTTAAGGGAAATGACTTTCTCCCTTTATTTGTACAATATTTAAGTATTACAAAATGAGGTACAAAAATAATGTTAAGAAAGCTCAATTTGAATAATCCCATATTTTATGAATAAGAATAATGAAATGAGAGAAACATGAATTATGTTTTAAAATTTACTTAATTTTAAATTACTGATTTATTTAATAATTTATTAATAATATGTTATTTATAAATTTTTAAGAATATGTGTGGATAAGATTTAACAAAACATAATATTGTTTTCATAAAATCTCATCCATACATTTACGTAGGGTTCACATAAATATGTGGATAAGATTTAATAGAACGTCATAGGAACACCATAATTGAAACATGAGATCTAATTCCGAATAACGCATCAAATCTTCTTTTCTAATTACTCTATTCCATTCCTATTTTATTAAATCTCATCTATACATTTACGTGGATAATTAAATTTTATCCATATATTTATGTAGAGTCTATATAAATGTGTGAATAAAATTTAATGTAACATATTAGGAACACTATAATCGAAATAAAAGATCTTATCCGGTGACAATTTTTTGTCCCTATACCTCACCGCTCTCTCTCACGTGCCAAATCTCCAAGCATTTTCCCATTCTCGTGGTGTTGAGGACTCTCTCTCTCTCTATATATATATATAATAGTTAGAATCTACTCGAATATGAATATTAAACACTTCTTTTTTCTTGAATTGATTGTTTTACTTAGAGAACAATAGACAGTATGATGCCCCACAATTCCCTTAATAATGTCTTTATAATAAATGTGAAAAAGAAAACTTTTGATATTTTATTTTATTGAACTGTTTGACTCAATAGTATGTATTGTGATAGTGTAACACAGTAATTAATATTTGTTAAGTTTATCCAATGTTGTCAAAACGGAGCCGAAAGTTAAACTGATAAGACAAACGGTTTAAAGTTTAAAAGATTCAACCAGTATAGACCGTCATAAAACGAGTTAAAGATTGAATAAAATTAAAGAATTTAAAAATTAGTCGAAAAAAATATCCCTACCCGTAAAATTCTAAAGTTTAGTTAAAAAAGACTGTCAAACTGTTTAGTTTGATTTATAAAAATTGATTAGTTTATAAAAGCTACAGATTAATTAATAAACTGATTAGTTTTTAACAACAAATATTATTCAATTAAATTAAACTATAAAGTTAAAAACTAAACCGAAAAGTTAGCAAGATAAAGATCTAATGCTTTAATAATTCTGATATTTATTATAATTAATATTATTTAAATTATCTTTTTATATTATAAATAATTTATTAAAAACTACTAGAATAATAATTATATAGTCGGCTTTCCCTCAAAAAAAAATAAAATTATATAGTCGGCTTATTAGTGTAATTTGGTGGTTGCATCGTCCAGCAATCCTCTCCTTAGCCAACCTTACCTACCAAAAAAAGCCACACTCCAATGAGTAAACAAACTCACAAACCCCACAAACCAGGTGTAAGTGGGTCCCCCTTTAAAACATAATGGGACCCACTTTACTGGAAGCAGGCCCAGTGCATGGGAGTTTTATTACTGTTAACTGCTTTGACCAGACAAGCTTCAAGAGTTACCATGAATGCTCCAGACAGCTAAAAGCTACACAAAGAACGCAGAAACAACAATATATATAACAAAGAGAGCTTTTGGAAAAGGCAAGAACCCTCAAAACCATCCCTTTTAGATTCCTCTCCTTCTCCTTCTCCTTCTCCTTCTTCAACTTTTTATCTCTGCATTCACATTCTCTCTAAGTTTTGCTGTTGGAGAAGGAAAAAACTCTCCGCATGTCCTCACTTTTGTCAACCTGTAAGTGTTTGTTGATCAGATTTGCAACTTTTAAGTTGCATGTCCGTCATTTCTCTATCTGGGTTTCGATGGTTTCCTTAATAAATGTTTGTTCTTTGGTGTTCTTTTTAGTTAGCTTTTGAATGAGTTCTTCTTGGCTTGTGCTTCTAAGTTTTAGATTCTTCCTGCTTTCTGGTAGAGGTTGTCTGTGTAACAGCTATTCAAGATCTCAGATCCTTCAAGATCTTTCCATATCGCAGATCTTCAAAATTTGTTGTAGCTGTCAACACATTCAAATGTATTCGAATTAGTCTTAGTTGTTACAAGATTTGGGGTAAAGATTTTAGGAATTACTTTTTCCTTGTAAAGCTATATAAACCAACGATGTATACATAATCAACAGTACCTTTTTACTGAATCCAAAACTCTATTAGTCTCTAGGTTGAGTATGGTTTACTGAGAGAAGAAATTTGTGCAAGAAATCAAAACTTCATATCTGTATTTAAAAGTGAAAATCATAACTTTGTGAACTTTTATTTAATTTATTATATAAAAAGAGAATCAGGTCATGCTTAATTCTGTATTAATAAGGAGACAAGTTTCCAAAAAATGGGGTTAGAATCTAAAAATGTCTGGTCTTTTTCCTCATCCGCTTTTCTTGGCGTGCTTGGGTCTGTAAAAATTAAACTAATGTATATTTGGTTGCATAAGTTAATAATGGGGTTTCTACTGTTGGTTGAGTTGTTTGTTGCTCATTAATTGAAGTTGGTTTGTGGGACTTCTTACTTGTGGACGTGAACAAACTGAGTTTCCAATTTTGTTGGTACCCGTCATCAACCATCAACAAGACAAGGGCAGTTGGTCAACATATGATGTCTTTCTTGTTGCTGCTTTTATCTTTAATCTCATTTTCTTGCTATTATTGATATCATTGAACTCTGTCTCTCCCTCTCCTTTCTCCTCCATAATTGGATGAAAGCTGAGCAGGGATAGATAGGTAGTTTTGATGGTAGCAACTGTGAGGACATGAAACTTAGTGTAGATGTCTTTTGTATATGTTGGTTTTGTTTTCCCATTTGTTAATGAGGTCTAATACAGAGATTCTGACATGACCAGAGAATCTAACCTTTGATTCAATGACGAAGATCATTCCTGAACTTGAACAAAGCATGGAAAAAGTGATTCTTCCGGTTTCTGTGGATGTGAGCTTTGCTTCTAATCACTTTCCAAAGTATAAGCTAGGACCTGATAATCAGATCTTGGAAGAACCAAAAGAAGACAACACGGGTCCATCCCTGAAAGAGGTTTTTGATCAGGAAACCATGCAGCTGTCGGATCAGCACAAGCGTCTCTCAGTTCGTGACCTTGCCAGCAAATTTGACAAGAACCTGGCTGCTGCTGCTAAGTTAACTGAGGAGGTTCTCAAACTTTGACATTTTCCTCCAGGGGTTTAGTAAAATTTTACTTTTTCACTGAACATGAAGTGGCAAATGCAAATAGGCATCTTTATTCCAACATTCAACTTTTCTTTTTCTTTCTCAAAATCAAAGTTACACAGATCTTCTATTGTTTTCTTAATGTTTTAAAACATCTAAGAAATGAATTACTAATGAGGGCAGATGGTTAAATGAGTTATATTGAGCTATTCCCATTTCTTGATTTCAGGCAAAGCTTAGAGACACTGCTTCTTTGGAAGGACACGTTCTTCTAAAGAAGCTTAGGGATGCATTGGAATCTTTAAGAGGCCGTATGACAGGGCGAAACAAGGAAGACATCGAGAAGGCCATTTCTATGGTCAGTTTGTTTTCTAATTCACTCTTTGTGTGTGTGTGTGAACAGATATTCTAGATATTCTTTTTCTTTTCCTAGTTGAATTTAGTTTACCATTCCTATCACAAATAGTTACGCATGCCATTAGCTCTCATCACTTTTTTCTTCCATTCAGGTTGAGGCATTAGCTGTTAAATTGACTCAAAAAGAAGGAGAACTAATCCAGGAAAAGTTTGAAGTAAAAAAGCTGACAGGCTTTCTTAAACAGGTTCGTTAGTGGCATTTCTTTCAGTTTGTGTATGGATTACTTGACTTGAATTCTTCAGTTACATACAACCATAGAAAAATTGCGTGAGCAGCTCCTTTCGTAATCATAACAGTTCAGTTAAGTCACTCTGATTTGTGCCCATGAAGCTTTCTAGTTTTGGCTATTCTTCCTACTATGCCTTTGTGAATACCGAGAATTTCATGTTAACTTGCAGGCTTCAGAAGATGCTAAGAAGTTAGTCAATCAGGAAAAGTCTTTTGCTTGTGCTGAAATCGAAAGTGCTAGGGCAGTTGTGCAGAGGTTTGGTGAGGCCCTAGAAGAGGAAGAAAGGAATGCTCAAATTTCTAAAGATCAGGACCCTGTGAGTTCTGCAATTAAGTGCTTTGTTATATTTTCTCATCTTGGTGGCAGTGTTTTATCATGTGATGATATCACCATTTCATCAATTGAAGTCTTTCCAGAGGTCTCTGACATAGTTTAGTACAGGAGATTCTTGTCAAAACTATGGTGTTATCGGCTGATTGGAATCATTTTATTCTAGGATGTTGAAAAACTAATTGAGGAGGTTCAAGAGGCTAGAAGAATTAAACTGTTGCATCAGCCAAGCAAGGTAACTGAGTGTTATCCCCTTGGAACTTTTATTTCTAATAGGTCAGTTATTTATCTAATTGTTCTTCCATGTACGTGCAGGTCATGGACATGGAACATGAGCTTCGTGCCCTAAGAGCTCAAATCCGAGACAAATCTATTTTTTCAGTCAAACTTCAGAGAGAGGTTTGTCGAAATTTTTGCATGCACTTATGTTCTATTACTTTTGGTGGCTTTATAACAGTTCTTTTGTGTACAAGTTGATCAAGATGCTGACTTTGTCGAACTTTTTCTACAATGATCCTTTATACTTAAAAACATATAGCTCATACCATGTCATTATTTTGCTTATGTTCTTTTTTATGCTGATTGATCTTATTTAGTTGCATAGTACTTGGTAGTTTTCAATTGGTGAAACAAAGGTATACAACAATTAAAGGTTTTAGATGAGAACAAAGTTGTATCTTTGACTTTAGTAATTCATAACAAGCCCAGTGTTCTCAAGGAGTATTGTAGGTTGTCCGTGTATAGATACTTCGATATCCAGAACCTGATTGACACAAGTTTATAGTTTATACCTCCTGACAATCCTACCTAAAGTTGCCACTATTAATTCCATAAATGAATAGAATTTCTTCATTTTGAGGTCTCTCTTTGCATTTCTTTTTCATCGTTGCTTGTTTTTATTGCAAATCTCATTATTTTATTGGTTAGTATGTCATGAATGGTGCCTGTTTCTGTATGATTGTTGGCCATTTCGTAACTGATGTTCTTATGCAATCTAGGTGGCAATAAACAAGAGAGCTGAGGAGAATAAATCCTCTCTATATGTCCTAGATGGTTCTGAAACTCTAGGTTCAGTCTTACAACTACGGCCTCGCTCAAATAATGCAATATCTCTTTCAAAATGCTCAATTCAGTGGCATCGTTTGTCAGCCGATGGCAGTCAAAAAGAAGTTATTTCAGGTAATCACTCCTTGGTTTCTTTTTAAGATGGTATTAACTATTGATGCTTTTATGGGATTAATCTTTCCCCACATTTCTGTGTTATTGAAAACTTGCTGATACCTTGAAGGTTGTCATAATCAGTAATGTGCTGCATGCTTTTGGAATCTGAATAGAGAAAGATAAATGTCATAGAGAGCTTTAGAGCTTCTTACCTACGAGATGAGATATTATGATTAAAAGATAAAGCATTGAACTACTCCGGTGACTACAACTAATTGTGATAAGATGTTCCTGATTTACTGAATTTATATCATTCTCTGCTTATTTTGCATTTGTTCGCAACTGAAACTTCATTGAATCAGATAAAAAAATGCTTATTTTGCATGCATAATCGGGATCATCTTTGGTTAATAGGTGCTACCAAATCAATGTATGCTCCTGAGCCCTTTGATGTTGGGAGATTCTTGCAAGTGGATGCTGTCTCCAATGGCCAAAAATTCATTGTGACTACTGGTGGTGCCATTCATTCTGGTTCGTATTTAATACTAAAACTGATTCCTGGCAAGACCGAAATGAACATGTGATTGATTCACTTATTATTGCCTGTACTTTGGACAAGAATGAATGATTTGGGCTCCCCAAAGAAACAAAACAGTTTGTGGTGGTTGTTTTTACTACTAGGATTGATTTTCAAAGAAATACTGCTAAAATCCTTCCAACAGCTGCAGGATTGGGAAGCTATGTAGAGTCACTTCTACGAAAATCACGCTTAGAGTTCAATGTGCGTAAACACTCTCTCTCATATTTTCCTTAATGCTCATATAATGCATCTGAGCTATCTGTCTTAGCCATTTTCCAATTAATTTGGATTCAGGAGACATCTGACATTGTAGTTGTCTTTTGATGAAGTAGATGGCATAGAAGTTGCATGAAACTAAGTGAGCATCGATGATGTCTTGAAGACCCTAGAAGATCTGGAGAAGCTATACTATGAAGTTAATTTGTTAAGGTCATTGAAGCATGAAAACATCATCAAATTGTATAACTCGTGGGTGGATGAGAAGAATAAAACAGTTAACATGATTACTGAGCTCTTTACAACTGGGAATCTGCTGCAGTATGTTCTCTGGAGCTTTCTTGATTCTCTTTTTTTGACTATCTTAGTTTTTTTAATTCTAATGCTTACATTTGGTAATCAGATATCGTAAGAAGCATAGAAATGTTGATATGAAAGCAACAAAGAACTGGGCAAGGCAAATTCTCCGTGGATTAATCTATCTCCATAGCCATAATCCACCCATCATTCACAGGGACTTAAAATGTGACAATGTGTTCGTTAACGAGAATCATGGAGAAGTTAAAATTGGAGACCTTGGATTGGCCACTGTCATACAACAGCCTACAGCTAAAAGTGTTATTGGTAATGTTTTAATACCTCAAGTTCCCATTGATAAAATACTGTTTCTGGAAGTACTGAATGTTTTTCTTTAGGAACTCCTGAATTTATGGCTCCGGAGCTTTATGAAGAGGAATATAATGAACTTGTTGACATATATTCTTTTGGCATGTGCAAGTTGGAAATGGTCACATTTGAGTATCCATACTGTGAATGTAATAATCCAGCTCAAATATTCAAGAAGGTTACCTCTGTAAGTATTCATCTAGAGCTTCTAGTAACATGATCAATTACGTGGATCTTTCTATACAAGCATCTTCTTGATTTGTTAATGTGTTCTTCATTTTCTTCAGGGCGTGAAACCTGCTTCCTTGAATAAGGTGAGCGATCCACAAATGAAGGACTTCATTGAAAAATGTTTGGCTCCAGCTTCTGAGAGGTTGCCTGCCAATGAGCTTCTTAAAGACTCTTTCCTCCAGTATTTCCGAAGATCAACTTGCGTATGAAGGCCCTGACTTTAAGTAAGTTCTGTGATATGAGTTGCCTGATTGTAATATGAATTACCTGTTTTTAAGTAAGCTTATGATATGGATTGCCTGAAAGTTTGCAATTGTTGGCTTCTGCTAATGGCTTTTTGCTAATGCATTTTCGGGTTTCGATTTGGCAGTGACTTGGATGAGAATTTGCAGAAGGCTTTCTACAAGTATCTTGAGATTAGAGGGTATTATTCATGAGAAGATAGCACATGGAAATTGAAGATGATATGGTAGCTAGTTTTTGTTTCAATAATTTAGGAACTATTTTGAAATAACGATTTAGAGACATATGTTATTGCTTTTTGTTATCCGTGTCTATGTGTTCATTATCTATGATTTGCTCATCTTTGATGAACAACAAAATATGTTTTTGAAAAGTTAATTTTATAGTTATAAATTTGTTTCCACATTAGTGTACCATTATTTATATAAGTTACACAAGATATATTAGTAACACTATTATAATAGCATCAACAAATGTTATCATAAATTCAATAATAACATATTTTTTAATATTGTTATTAAACAATAATCTAGAGCATTTTAGAAGTG
>JAOTBA010000203.1:1980779-2005804 GCA_025629845.1 Erythroxylum squamatum
ACCGCAACTCTAAAGAGTCGGTAAAATTTAGCGACTGCGATATCGCCGACCAACGTCTCCGTCGCGCTGCACCGTCGACAAATTATATTACCGACCGAATTTTAGCCAATTCGATCGGTAATATCCGTCGGTATTTGCCCTTTTTCTTGTAGTGTTTATTATTAAAAATTGATTGATTTATTAATTAATTGTAAATTTTTATAAGCTAAAACAATTAAATTTTATTTATTAAACTTCATCTTCTTTTATGGGTAAGTATAATCTCATTCTTTAATCATATTTTAAATTTTTTAATTTTGTTCAATGTTTACTCAATTTTATAATATTTTTAAACCTTAAATTATTTATTTTATCGGTTTAATTTTTAACTCAATTTATAAAACATTGAAATAATATTACTAAATTCAAGTATTTCTGCCCCTTGCACTAGCACGATTAAGATATGAAGATTTATTAGGGAGCCCTCCAACCACCAATTAAACCATTATTAGCTTTTAACTAATTCATTCCCATTTATGCGAATGGTCCTATTAAACACTCTTTTCTCTCTAATTTCGAAAGTGACAGAAGACTAACCTTTTCATAATTATTTAGTATTTTTATATTTATTATCACCAACTTTTCTCTCCACGTAAGTGTAATTTATGGGTTAGATAGGAGGCAAGATAATTATGTTATTGGCCATAATTGTAAGAGCATTATGACCTTTTGAGAAGACAAATCTAGAACATAAATTGTGAAAATGTTACCACACATAAGCATCATTGAAATTCTTGTTGCCTCACATGATTTATATATTTTCGAAATTGACTAATTTTCAGTACCAAAAAATAATTATTAAAAAATTAAATATGTTTAGTCGGTTGAAAATCTTAAATTAATTAATTTTTTGATTCGGTTTATTTTGATAACCCTTGTTATTAAAGATAGATTGATTTATTAATTAATAAGTCAATTTTCTTAAATTAACTAATTTTTATAAATTTATAGTTTTTAATTAAAATATAATTTTTAATAAGCAAGGACAACAATATTTTTATCTTATTTAAAATTCTTCACGTAAGTTTTATAACGTTATAATATCGGCTAAACTTTAAATTTTTTATTTTATTGGTTTAATTTTGATTTTTAAAATATTGCCTAAAAGAGAAGCTATTTATAAGAAGAAGAAAAAATATGAAAAGAAATTAAAGAAACTGGAATTAACTAGAGACAGCTTGGCTTAATCATGGTTAAAGTTGACAAGGTTACACTTAATTAAGTAAGCTGAACCCTACAAATAAGATTATTATGACTACTAATGATTATGAATCAATGGAAAATCTGTTTTTTTTTTTTTTCTTTCTTGATATGATCCAAACTGACCTCACGCTTATCTCTATTCGCCAACGCATTGCATTTAATTTTGTTTCCTATAAAAATTGAAGACAGGCAGTACAGATCAGCAGCAAATGTGTAGCAGTTGTTACATGGTGAAGTCTAATCAATGTTCATGATGATGGATCGCAGTTAAGACCATTAAAGACCTTGTTCTTGCCTGTGTTCCCACCAAAACACATCTCCTTACCCGGCAAACATCCATGGTGCTTCGTACCCTATTGAGTAAATTGGTGGCATAATTCATTTACAGCAAATAAATTTTCAGTGCATATATAACATAAGAATATGAAGGAGTTCGGTGCAATAAATCCGGCAGAAAAATAGTAAATGAAATGAACAAACCAAAGTAGCTTTTCATCAATGTTTTGGTCCTCAGGAACAGTATACGTGACTGACTGTTCTTCAAAACTTGAGTGACAATATTGCAACATGCTCGTTTGATGGTGCTAGGTCCCATATCACACTTTCTTTTTCCCATTAATCTAAACAATGTTAAGCCTATATATCATTGTTTAGGCCGTTCGGATTAGCGTAATCGAATTACATGATCCGATTATTCGTATTAAACAAACAAATTATGAATATATAATCCATGTTTGAGCTATGTAACAAACAATGTCAAACATATATATCATTGTTTAGCTCGATCAGATTAACGTAATCGAATTAAGTGATTGAATTATGCGTATCAAACAAACTAATTATCAATATAATCCATGTTAAGTGTTTGAATACATAAGGCAGAAGTTTGAGCTATGCAATAAAGATGATTACTTATGGTCATCTTTCCTTAATCTAATCAATGTCAAACCTATATATCATTGTTTAGCTCGATCAAATTAACGCAATTGAATTACGTGATTGGATTATGCCCATCAAACGAACTGATTATCGGACATGAGCAGGCATAATCCATGTTAATTGTCCCAACACATATGGCAGATTCTTCTTCTTGCTCTTTTTTCTTTTTTTGTTTTCAATAAGAAGTTTGATTATGGCAATGCGTTTTTGAGCACAGAATGAGAAGTTTGATGGTAGCAGTAATGTTCCAATAATGATAGGACCGGGGACTTTGACCAAAAGCTAGAGTAGAAAGGGAAGAGAGAAAGGAAAGAAAAGGTAAAACTGCATGATAAAAAAGGAAGAGGCTCTCTTAGTTGCTTGCAATAGCAATAAATTTTCTTTGCCTTAATCATGCTGCGCATGTACTCATTTCATAACCTCACTGTCCCAATCTCCAGAGGATTTGGTTTTTCTTGCTTCTTGCCATCCAAAAGGCCGTTCCACTCAATTATATGTATACATATGTATCTTTTTACCCTAATTCACACACCTAGATGTTTCATTCATATATTGTGTCTTGGGGAAGACTCTTCATCTTTTATAACTTTATACATGCATATAACGCATAGACCAAGACCAAGACTATGAAAAGGGAAAGCTTTAGTCTCTTTCTAATCATTTTTAGGAATAATTTTTTGTTTTAAATGTTATTTTTGGATGTGAAAGCAAATAATAATAAGAGAATTTATTAAAAGCAATTGGGACTATTTCATATTATATCGATATATGAGTTCAAGAAAAAGTATTTCTATTTTTAATTTTTTAATTTTCAATAAATAATATGATATTTTTCTCCCGTGTCTTTCTTTATTTATAATTTGATATTATGGTGTTTTGAAATTGGAAAAAGCACATTAATTCATCCCAAACATGTGCCTGATCCTTTACTCTAAGGTTAGTTAATTAGATGCTTTCTTAAGAATTTGTAGTTAGTCAATTAGTTATATAACATATAAACCAAGACTAAGAAAAGGGAAAGCTTTAATCTCTTTCTAATCATAATTTTGGTTTCTTAATGTTAATTTTTGGATGTGAAAGCTTCATCAATGAATGAAAAGATTAATAATAATATTAAATAAAAACAATTAAGACTATTCCATACTATATTGATATATGAATTCAAGAAATTTTTTAATAAATATTAAATTTTCTTTATAGATTATCTTTTTTTTCGTTAATAATTCGATATTCTGAAGTCTAAAAATAAAAATATATATTAATTAATTATCTTGAATTTGTAGTTCCTTTACCCTAAGAATAATTAGATGCTTTCTTAAGAATTTGTGATTAGTAAATAATTGAAGGCCATGGTATCAAAAGTCATACAAATTGAGCTACCCAACTACTTCTTGGAGAAAAATTAAGAGTATCAATGAAAGGAGTGGATACTTTGCAGGACATGTTATGAAGATTTATGGGTCAATCCCTTTCTGTTCTATTTGTGTGTGCAAAAAAAAGAAATCCAAGTGTCCATGACTTTCATGCATACACCTTTCTTTCTTCTCCAAAAAAAAGAAAGAAAGAAAGAATATAAAGCAACTATGAACATCATCATTTCTTCTAAGAAAGTGATGACTACTAGCATTTTGGTATATATTGACCTCCCTCCCCTTTATGTCCCACCATAGTCCTGAGTATAACTTTCTTTTTTTCTTTTCAATATAGCATCTTGTGAAAATTTCCAAATTGAATAATGTATTTTTCTCTATTTTCCAAAAACTATCAATAAAAGGGTATACTAATCTGTTTTTTTTAATCAAATTTGGAAGTGATCAAAGTGTTACTATTTCTCACATACATAACCAAAGACAGATTTCATCTCCAATGTCAACTCTAAACAACAATTGAATTATGATTTCTCTTGTCATCCACCAAACTTTGGCTACACATTTTTCTTTTTTTTTTACAGAATTTTTACTGTGCTAAGTGAAATCCATCATAACCCACCACAATTGACCTCAAAATTAAAGCTAACACACAAAAATCAGGTTTGAACAATGATATTGGATGGTCATGTTTGTGGGGGGTAACTACATCTTGTAAAGGGTCCACTTTGACATCCTAATTAGGTAATGGTTGTCCCTCTTTTCAAATTATGCAACCATGGAGTGCATTATGACCATTGACTAAATTACTTTTGATAAACTTCTTTTTTTATTAGCTTGTCAAGGAATTTATTGCCATTACAACTCTAAGAAAATGCAACATTTGCTTGATCAAATTGACATACTTTTCTTACTTTTATGACTTAATTACTATTGACTAAAAGAACCTTATATTTTAGCTTAGTCCCAACTAATATCACTTAAAAATATTTTTATCACACTTTTATTGTTTCCATGTATATTTGATTAATTTTATTAATGATTTTGTTGATTAAATACTATTTTGATTATTTGAATAATGAAGATTGTTGTTTACAAATATTTAGAAAAAGTTTAAGACCTCCTTGGTTTTATTGTAATCTTTAGTTTTTAGTTTTCAATTTTAAATTTAGTAAAAATTGATTGAGTTTTTTATTTCTTTTTTTAATTTTGGTTCCTTTCAGTTTTCATAATATATGAAAACTATAAATTATTTTGTTGTCTATTTTTATTATATAAAAATTTTAAATTTTTATAGTTTTTAATATATTAAAATTCATATATTTCAAAATTCTGAGATAGTTATTTATTGAAATAACGTATTCAAAATAATATTATTATTTTAAATAATTTATAATAAATTAATAAACAATATTAGTTTATAAATAATCTTAATAATTAATTACTTAAATAAAATATAATAATTTATTAATATTTACTAGCAAATATTATACAATAAATTTAATTAATTAATTTATAACTTCAAGCTATTAATAGTAAAAATATAACTCCATTAATATTAATTAAGAGATAAGTAAGATCTTAGTTTTATTTTAAAAATCAATAAGATAAAATCAAAGGTGAAAATTAATTAATAACCATAAAAGTGAAATCATATTTGTAATACAAATGTGGAATGAACATTAGTTATACAATTAAAAGTTGGAAGAGTTCAAAAGTAGCATATGAATAGTATGAAATTGTGGAACCAACACTTAGTTTTTATTATTTTTGACTCGCATTCCTTATCTTTATTTTTGGTAAATAATAATTAAGTGATAAATTTCATAAAATACCAAAAATGTTTGTTGAGGTACACATTACACAAGTTGAATTGAATTATCCTAACTCCTAACCTCGAGGCATATTCTCATCACGTACCATTAGCCAATAACTCTATGTAGTAAAACATGAGAACACCCCAAGAAAGTAATTTTCTTACCACCCAAACATAGCTAAAAGACATTACTAAAGACCTTAATTGGGTTAGCTTCCATTTTCAAGTTGTGAGAACTTCTAGCAACTCTCTCTCTCTCTCTCTCTCTTTCTAAACCAGAGCACAGAGACTTTGGTTTCTCATCAGAAATCGGGCTCTGAAATCATCAAACATAGAAGCTTCCCAACGCAAAACTACTCTCTTCAAAACCTATGCATTTTGACTCTCACCCTACATTGACTTTCCCTCTTAGATACAACTCCTAGGCTTGTAAGCAATAGAAAGAAACCCAAAAAGCTTGCTTCCTCATATTCCTACTCCATACCATTGCCTCCAACTCCAAAACTCAAGCCAGTGTTTTTGGGAACAAGACAGGAGGGGAAAGAGAAGTTTTTCCATATGCCATGAAGTGGTTTAGAAGGAAGAAACAGATGAGTCTTTGCAGAGAACTGGCTTGCTTATGTGTTTTTATTATGTTGATCATATCACAGTTAGGTTCTAGCCCTTGTTATGCTAGTGGGTTTGGAAAGTCCAGTAGATTCAAAGGCGGGTCTGGTTCTGAGATGAGTTTTTCCACCAAGTCTAATGGCAGATTCAAAGACAATGCAGACCAAGGAAATGATGACGTTTTTGGTGCTGAAAAGAGGAAAGTCTATACAGGACCAAACCCTCTACACAACAGATAAGTTCATAAGAGTTTTCTCTCAGACACTGAACTTCTGTTTCAGCTATGAGATTTTTTTTCCCCCTTTCTTTGTTTCCTTTCTCTTTTCATGTTCATTATCTTCTTCCTTATATATATATATATATTTTTTTTTCTCTTTTAACAGTAAACTGTGTTTCGAGCTTATGTTAGACATGTAAATGATTGAGAGTTTAGGTTTGGTACTTATTTTTTTAAATTTTAAGCAAGAACAAGAAACGTTATTAATGCCATTAATGCAGTTGTTGGTGATATAAATTCTTGTCTGCTCTGAAAATGGTGGTTGTCGTATTTGCTTGCTGCTGGTTCTTACTCAAACGAAAACGAAAACCAAAAAACATAAACCTGATCAGCTTTGAAGTGTTCGAATCCTGATTTAACCTCACTATCTGTTCCAAAAATAGTATGGCAACTAGCAACCATAAATTCATGCTCCAGGCACATACTATCAAGGTTTTGCATGGTAATTTGCAGAGTTTTGAAACTATACAGGTACGTATTTGCAGGTATACGTATACTCGGATGATCATATGATTCGGACAAAAGAAATAAATTTATGAACAGAAACTTGAGGTCATTTCCATGGAGGTTTTACCTGATGGAGGGTAGGAAAAAATTACAGGAATTCTGAACATTAGTTTATTTTTAAAACTTTGGAGCTTATGATCAGAAAACCTGTAATCATACAAATTTAAAGAGAAAAAAAAGATGGGTGAGATTGATTTGTCTACAACCATCCTATCATCTTAATTTCTTTGTCTTGAATGATTATGTGACACGACCCCACCTGCAAATTTTTTTTTTCCCTGGTATCTGATCCTCCATATGCCAACCATGTCTCCACTATCTTGGTGTTGTTACAAAACAAGAAGAATTATGTTTTCTTGGATTATTAATTAGTGTTATATCATATATGCAGTATATTTTCCTTTTCTTAATATTTATTTAACATACCAATCATGAAATTTTATTAATTTCAAAAACTATAATATAAGATATGATATGATAAGCAGCTTGATCAAGGTTTCTTCTTGTTCCAAAGTGCGTGAACTAAAAAGGAGCAAGAAGAGATGATTTTTTTAAACATCCAATATTGGAATTTCGCAGCTAGAACAAACACCTTCTAATTTTACGTAAAACCAGATCGAAACTTAAACCGATAAAATAAGAAGTTTAAGGTTTAAGGGGTTCAATTGATATTAAATCGGTTAACATTTCAATAAAATTGAAGGATTTAAAATAAGATTAAAGGAAATTGTTTTTAATTTGAAGTTTAATTAAAAAGAGAGACTGTTAAATAAAAATTAATTAATTTACAAAAATTGACCTATTAATTAATAAATTGATCGATTTTTAACGAAAATTATTAAAATAAATCGAACCAAAAAGTTAAAAACCGAACCGAAAAATTAACCGATTCAAAGTTTTCACAACGTAGCAAGACAAATTACTTTTTAATCATAAAATTTTACTATTGCCCATTAAAAAAAAAAGGATCTTATAAAGTACTGGCTAGAGAAGGTTAAAACTTAAAAGAAGGGTACATGTACCTATCTGAACAACAATGACATAAGAAAATGAAGATGTAAGGCAGCCAGATGAGCGAAAAGTTCTGAAAGTTTTCAAAAACATTAAATGAGGTCCTATTGTAAAACAGTCTAATTTGTAAAATTCATGGAATTAAAAATTTAAATATGCCAATCTCTAGAATTATTCTAACTAGAGTTTGGCTTATTTGAGGAAAAAAAATAATTTTAAAAAGGAAAAGAAATAAAGTTTTTTTTAATAAATTCATTTATTTTAATATTTTGTCAACAATTATCTTTTAATAAATTTTCATAGAATTGTATATAATAGTCAATTATATTATTAATTTATATTAAAATAATTTGATGAATGCCTAATAATATATATTTTAATTCTACAAATTATTTTTCTTAATAATTTAGAATAATAAAGGTACATCTTAAAATGAGTAAAATTATGGTTATCCTACTTTGCATTAATCCCACTTTATGGAAATACTATATTAATGTTAAATTAGTTAGCTAAATTCTCTGATAAGTTTAACAGAATCGCTTCGAATATTATTTTTAAAATAAAATTATTTTAGTTTAAAACTAATCAAAACTGAACTAAAAACAATATGATTTTGAGATTGCTCGAAGTTCAATCATACCTACTCTCTCCAAATTCAAAGCTAAGAAGGAAATCTAAGTTTAAAGGGCATGTTGATTTCTCTAAATGGAAATGATTTATTGAAGCAGATGGCAAAAACTTAACCAACTTAACCTAGTACACGATTAGATCACTTATTCTACTTTTACTCTTTCAAGCCTATTCCACACACACACACATATGTATGTATATACTTTAAAGGGAAACAAACGGAACAGATTATACGCTAAGTCGGGGAAAAACAATTTTCCGACAAATCCTCTAATAAGATAATGTGGCACTTAACTAGGGTTGTAATAAAGTGATGGATATCAAGTACAAAATTGCTAGCATACTTGACAAGCCAGTCGACGTATCTGTTATTTTTTCGGTAAATGCGATGATGAGCAACAGTCTAATTTCACGTGAACATCTCATTTATACTCCAAACAATAGGATCGAGAGTTTGAGATCTTCGGTCTATTTCGTTTATATATTTATGTAAGATTCACGTAAATTGGTCGATGATAAGCGGATGAAATGAGTTAAGAACATGTTAAAACAGTAAAGTGATTTCATTTGCACGAGGAGTGCATTAAAGAAGAGAATCTCTAGATACGATACGCCCAAGCAAAATCACTCAGGAGTCAGGACTCTGCATGCTCTCTTATTAATATTATCTCAGGACTAGCAATAGCCAAAGGTATTCGAAATATCGGTAAAAATTATTTACTAGAAAGGGACAAGAATGTATTGACAAAAGAGTACTAAAAAGGGTCAAGAATGTATTTACAAATGAGTGATTAAAAGTGGCCGATAATAATAAAAAATTAAGAGAGATGAGATTTTAGTAGTTCGGATATGTTAAAAAGAGACATTTTAATGTTCACCTTAAAAGATGCAAAAAAATAATTTTCAGAAAGTAAAATTGGAAAAAAAAAGACCAAAAAAGAATAGAAAACAAGTAATTAAGAGTAATATGACTTTTTAAATTTATCGAAGACATAAGCCGCAATAAAAAACTGATACGGATAAAAGATCTCACTTAAAGGAGACTTTTTTTCTTTCAAAATCTTTTAAACATTCTCCTTCGACTATCATTTTATAGTTAGCTTTTCTTATTAGTACTTCCTTTTAGTTATTTAACTTAAGCAGTCTTTTACTTAGTCTAATTATTATCTTGTAATGGTTGGTTTAATTTTTTTACTTGTCTTTTTCATTGTTTGTGTTTTTAATTTTTACTATGTCCTGTATGTATTGTATTATGTATTAAATTACATTTTTAATGTAAACATATTTATATATATTTTGTGTTACACGTGAATTTATCGAAAACAACCTCTCTATCTGTTAAGACAAGGCTATGTATTATTGGACCTCCCCAAACCTCGCAGTTCTACTGGTGTTATTGTTGTTGGTAAAAAAATTATTTAGATCTTTTATAAAATGTTAAAATAAAATTTTAATTTAATTAATATCTCAAAAAATCAGTTTTGAAATTACATTAGAATTTAATAACTCTCAATATTGATTTGTGATGCTGCTCAACTTAAAAGTAACATTCAATCTTCAATAATTGACATAAATATACCTATATTAAAATGTTACAAATATTATTTTTAAAATATTAAAGTACAATTTTTATATTTTAAAAATATTAAAATATAATGTTATATTATATAACGATATTTACTTAAACTTTATTAAAAATGAAAATATGTTGAATTTATAAATATTAATTAGATTGAACCCGTCACTCAATTTATTAAGTAAGTTATGTTAATTATTATATGTATTTAATAATTTATTCAAAATAATGACAAAAAATACAGTCAAGCAATACCATAAAATTAAACCGGAAGTTAAACCAGTAAGATAAGAGAGAGATTTAAGATTTAAATGGTTTAACCGATATTAGACCGTCATAAAATTGAATAAAGATTAAATGAAATTGAAAAAGATTATTCTTATTAATAAAAAGTTTTAAAAGTTAATTAAAAATGAGGCAGTTAAATGAAAATTAATTGACTTATTTTAGTTTATAAAATTGATTAATTTATAAAAACTAATTTGTTAATTAATAAATTAATTGATTTTTAAAAATAAAATTATTAAATTAAATAAAAACTGAAAAAAATCAGTTTTTAAAGTATCGAAAACAAAAACTACGGTAAATTATAAAGACATGGGAAGTACGTATGTCAGAACTCTAAAATTCAGCGTTTTTATATTTATGATATGTTAAAAAAAAAAAAGAGTTTTCGTATCTGTGTAAAGGCATTTACTCCCACATGCGGACATACTTTCTTTAATGATTCTTTTCAAAAACTTGTATAAGAAAAGGCATTACATTCAAATGAGAGACAGAGAACCACAGAACCGACAAGCCTCTCAGTGCATTTAAAGATGGCTTTTAATACGCCGGAGAAAAGTCCGATGATCAGGTTTGCTATCCTCTAATTATCCGCCACTAGGCAATCCTTTACATGTTTGGTATTTAAGATGCCTTGGTATTTAAGATGATCTCACTCATTTCAAGGGCCATTGAATTATACAATGGAGGAGTACTGGTAGCAGGGTAGGAGATTTTGAGTCGGAGTCAATGCATCAAGTTCGAGTAAAGAAAGGGGGGAACAAATGCTACGTTACTTCGGTTAACCGGTTTCTAGTTTGAGTAAAGAAAGAGAGGAACACATCCATGTTCTCTCTATCACTTTTTATTAAATTATTTATTTAGATGAATCAAGTTCAAGCAAAAGAAAGAGAGGAACAGATCCTCTATTTCTCTAGTTAACCATTTTTTATTCTGTTTTATTAAATTTTACCTATATGTTTATGCAGGAATAGAGTTGAAATACCATTTTTGGCAGAGAGGATCTCATGCCAAAAAAGAGAGATCTTTACCCTTTTTTTAATAATAATTAGGGTTAATCGTAAGAAAAACTCAAACTTTCGTCTAATTTTTAATTATAGTCTGAACTTTAAAAAGTAGTAATGAAATGTCCAAATTTTCAATTTTCTTCAATTCTAACTCGGCGTAATCTATTGTTCTCCCAATGCTCTCAACCATTTATTTTCTGTTTATTCTTCTGACACTCCAAACTACTTTCGCATCATAACGTACTGCATCAGTAAGGTCGTCGAAGCTGCGTAATCTGATTTAAGTCATTTTTAAACTTAATAGAAACACTAACGCCAAGCTAGAATTGAAAAAAATTGAAAGTTTGAGCATTTTATTACTACTTTTTGAAGTTCGGGTTACAATTGAAAAAAATTTGAAAGTTTGTGCATTTTATTGCTACTTTTAAATTTTGAGCTATAATTGAAAATTTTACTAAAGTTTAGGCTTTTTTATGTAATTAACCCTTATTATTATTATTATTATTTAATCTTATTAAAATCAAATATATCATATTTAATTTAAGAAATTTCTTAAATTTAAAATTAATTATAATTTAATTAGATTAATTTCTTTCTTTTAATGTGTAGAAAATGACTATAAATTATAATTCTCATTCATAATTAGAATCAGATAAATTAAAATTTCTTTTAACTTATCTTAAAATTTCAAATTAAACAATCTCTATAAATGGTTGTATCGTGTAATTCAATCATTTCATCATCTATTATTATTGTTGAAATTTTTTAAACTTTAAAATTAAGTCTAATTTAATTTAGATTAATTTTTTCTTTAACTATTCTTTACTTGAGATTCATTAGGTTTATAACATTTTAAAAATAAAAATAAAGTATAATTCTTATTTATAACTAAAATTAGATAAATTAAATCAAAGGAGTTTTAACTTTTGTATTATACATCAAATATAATTAACAAAAATACATAATGATAAAGATTATCTTTATCAACTAAAAAAATAATTTCATATGTTTGAATTACAACTAACCGATTAGTTGTATAAATTAATACTAAAAACCTCTAAATGCTTGATATCTTAGAATTCTATGAGTTTAAATCTCCATGATTTTTTTTTAGCACTTCAGCTCGTCTGGTTGAGCTGTAAAAATATTAAACTGTCTAACTTTTTGATTTAACTTTTAGCTTCTCTATTTGATTTACTTTAATAACTTTTGTTGTTAAAAATTGATTGATTAATTAATTAATTGGTAAATTTTTATAAATTAAGCTTCTTATAAACTAAAATAAATCAATTAAAATATATTTTTTTTATTAAACTTCAAATTCTTCAATGAATAAAAACAATCTCTTTCAATCACAACTCAAATTCTTTAATTTTATTCAATGTTTAGTCAGTTTTATAACAGCTTATGTCAAAAATCTCACATCGGACAAGTGTGAGTGCATTCAACCATTTATAATAGTGTGCAAACCTCCCCTCTCAAGCTATCTTTTAGAGGTGAGTTAGGTTTTTCAACATGGTATCAGAGCCCGTTTGTCTTGATAGTTTGAGGCGGTGCCTGATTATGTCCCTTTGCCCATATGCCCAGCAAATGTCCAACCTTGCTTTGGGTTGAGGAAGGTGTGTCAAGGATTCCACATTGGACAATTGTGAGTGCATTCAACCATTTATAATAATGTGCAAACCTCCCCTCTCAATTTAGCTTTTAGGGATAAGATAGGTATTTCAACAATCTAATACCGATTGAGCTTTTCAAGCTTTAGAATTGTTGTATTACCGGTTGCGTTTACACGCTATTTTTTAAAACATTTCTTTTTGTCAAAGTAAATATTTGTAGTCCATAATAAAAAAAAATCATTAAAAACAGTGGTGTTTCTATTCAAACAACGAAATAATATTCAAAGCTCCCATGTGATATTTTGGCCAGAGAAAGTGTTTTTTTCCGAGAAAACATCATTACCATCCAAACAATTCCTTTTAGTGGATTTAGTTTCGAAAACATCATTACTTCAGCTTTCCCACCACCATCCCATCATTGATTTTCCTACCTTAATCCATCATTTCTTCTCAGCTCAAGTTGAATCTGTTAATAACTATGGTTGATCATCGTTGAAAAATTTTTAAGACTTGAACTCAAGTTTGAAAAAAATTATCATATTTGAATATGGTCAATTATATTTTGGTAATTTGTTTTGATTCAATCCGACTATTAAGAAATTATTCGTTTAGGTCTATCAATGAGCTGAATTTGATCAAACATATCTTAATAGTAAATTGGTCTGAATCCAAAAATTATTTATCAAATTTGACTTCAAACTTGCTATCCAATCAAGTTCGAAGACCAAAATATGAGGATCAAATCTCTTGTTCCAGTTTTCCAGTACCACCCTGTGCTCTTTCCATCTCATCCATCCATTAACATTTAATAGATGGATGAGATGAAGAGAGCACAAAGTGGCACTAGAAAAAGAGAACAGCCACCCTGTGCCCCAAAGCCTGAGCTCAAACTTTCCTGCCAAGCCTATGTCTAACATCTAAGCTTTGCCAGCTAGTCCAGCTTCTTCACTTGTTTATTAAATCGAGCTCGCCTAAAATAGAATTAAAGGCTGCTTAACAGTATAATCTTGGCATTTTTCCTACAACAATTCATAGTTTTCTTGGGGTAGAATTTGGAGGATTCTTCTGAGAGCCAACAACTTTAGAGACAAACCATCACTGTTTGTCTGTCCTGAGGCAATATTTGATTTGTCCTGAAACTTTCCTGACGAGATCTATCATTGGCATTAGTTAGTACAACCTACCTGCATGAATGGAACTGATAACAGTTGTGTATACGTATACCTGAAATCCTCAGAACGAGACCTGCCTTTTATTTGGAATGTACAAGCACGAAGAAGAAACAATGTCAATGGAAAGAATTGGCAGGAAGTTTTTAAGTCTCCATTTGTATTCATTGATCTTAGAAATTACAGTTTAGAGGCATGAGCAGTGGTCTTGCTCCAGGCAATTGCTGCCTTTGAACCAGATGGACGCCCCAGATGCTGGGATATAAACATACCTGCAGAGATGATCTTTTGGAGATCCACGTTGGTCTTCAATCCGAGACCATTAAGCATGTAAACCACATCTTCAGTAGCGACATTCCCAGAAGCACCCTTGGCGTAAGGGCAACCCCCTAGACCAGAGACTGATGAATCGACTGTTTTGATCCCAGCCTGTAAAAGGAAGACGAGCATATTTTCCAGAGGTATCAAACTATCTATCTATGTGAGTGTTTAGGGTTTATTTTATGTCAACTTTCTAACTAGTCCAGTATCGAAAACAATGAAAATTATCCAATTCACTTTGTAACCATTATGGTCTCCAGGAAACATAAGCCATGGCAAATCAATAGTAAGGAAAACACCTCAGACAACATCAGAATAATAGATCAAGTATGGTCATGAAAGATACTGGATTGATGTCGTGACCGGAGATATAACAGGCAAGAAGATTACAAGAAATATACAATATAGAATGTCTCATCGATTGTATAGATTGTTTGGTGCATGAATTAAGCAACAAAAGGAAAAAAGAAACAAGAACTTACTTGAAGGGACGCCAGAATATTTGTAAGAGCTTGCCCATAAGTGTCATGGAAGTGCACAGCAAGCTTATCCACACAGACTACGTCCATAACAGCTTCAAGCATTGGAATTACAGAACCTGAACAGATAAATACATTTTTATGATATCTCATTCCAGATAAACAAGTTTGCTACTACCTGTCTCAGAGAGATTCAAAAGAAGTATCGAACCTTTATTCCTATTCCTTCCGGAGTTTGATAATCTAGAATGAAATAATGAGAACAAACAACCTGGAGCATTTGATTTTGACAAGTCCTTAAGAATTCAAAGTATTCAATCATAGACGATGTTTATCAGATTGGCTAACAACCAGACCAGCTGAATCAGGACATGTACTACACAAAAGTGACACGAATGCCACCAAACTCAATAAAGGTGACTTGATTGTACTAAAGAATGCCGCATAATCTTGCCTCAAAACATGTAGTGAAAGTATTGAGAGTACTGATTTTGCCTATACCTATCAAAAGTCGAGGCATAACTTGACTACCTTTATGCAAAAAAAGTATATAAACAGAATGGATAGGTAAGATCTATGCATAACAATTATCCAATCCTATAAATCAGATGACTATGCCTTATTCAGCTAAGAATATTACTGAAGGGATCGTCAAGTTTATAAAGTGTTAGCTAAAGGGTAGCTCATCTCTCTTACCAGGAAGTTTCTACTACCTAAGTCCCTCAGAAATTGGGTCTGAAGTATGTCCAACTACTCCTTACAGTGGGGAAATCATCAACTAAGGAGATGATCATTGTAGAAGCTTTAATAAAAGTATTGATTTAGTCTCTCAATTCAGAGATATGAAATAATCCTAGCTAATAACAAGAAGAAAGCAACATTTTTAGAGACAAGTAGAAGGCAGCTTCATGCATTACCAGGAGTGCCAACACCAATTGTATCACCAAGGGAAATTTCATAGCAACCCATATCAGAAAGTTTTTTGGCAACATATGCAACTTTTGATGGATGTATCACTCCTTCTACTGGACACCCAACAACACATGATATATATCTGAAAAGGAAAAAAAAAGGTAATTTGTGAAATTACCAGAATATTTCACACCACTGTTCAATGAAAATGCAACAAAGTGCTAGTGAAATAGCAAGAATCAAGAGACCCATGTTCATAGTATTTATTTCATAATATTTAACCGTTAATGCTTCCACATTTGCTTGAAAAATAAGTAGGAGTAGACAATATCAATCCAGAATTTTGGTTCAATAACAGCCTAGCAATATATATTAACAGAGACTAAAGGATCTTATGTATCTGAAGAACATGAAGATACTTAAGAGTATTTCAGTCGTAGATTCTAGCTCATATGTTCTCCATAACATATGGAGAACATATCTATTCCATTAACTCCTCAATTATATCCCTTTCTGAGCTTCAGACAAACTCCTAACCTCATTCTCATAACTTGATTACTCTATGGCTCCAAATCAATCAGGTAGAGAATCATTTCTTAAGTGGCATCTTCAGAAACAAGTCATGACATGTCCGATTGCACTTGTCTTTAAATAATAAAGTTTAATAATAACTGAAAAGTTAAGTAGATGGAAGGGAAACAAACAGAATTCTGCAGAATACTGGAGAGAATCCCAATAAACAAACAAATCTGTGAAGGCCACTTCCTATAGGTTTGAGTGAGGCTTGACGCTGTTGATGGGTTTACTATAGTCAACCAAATCTGAGATATGAAAAGAACTTAATATCAAAGAAACCTTCTGAAATTTTGTTGTTATCTTACTTCAAAAACCTCTTTTGCCATACCTTCTAAACTATAACCACAGAGCAAAATTAATAACTTTCTGGAATTTGAGTATTGCAACCAAACATAAGGGAGCACTTTGTGGTAGACCAAAGGACTTTTGTAGGCAAATTTTGGTTTAATGAATATATGCTTTTCTTGATCAGGACAAATAAAAAGAAATCGTAAAAAAGAGAACTTTGTAGAAGTCAAAAGGAATGTACCCCCGAACAGGAATTGATAACTTGCTAGCAGCAAGGACAACATCATTATAGCGGACAAGACTATCTGCAATGCTACAATTTATGTTTGATTTTGAAAAAGACTCAGAAGCTGCGGCAAATATAGCCACTTCTTTGGCTCCAGCTGCAACAGCCAGTTCAAAACCCTATGAATGAAATTTCAGTGTTGCTATAACATACAAGCTCGAACCAATTTTATGATTGCATAAATTACTAATATATCAGACTTACTTTGAGATTGGGAGTTAAAACTGGAATCTGAACACCTTCAAAATCTCTAATTGCTTCCATGACATCTTTTGCATCTGCAAGCTGAGATGAGACCGTAAAATGTTCAATAACATAATTAATCCACCTTCTGAAAGATAATATGACACTATCAACTTGAAAATGTCAGTAAATCAAACAAATGAACAGTATAATAGATATCCATAACAAATCCAACAGCAGTAAGATATCCTTATAAGATTTAGTCAAAATCAAGAAACAGCGATACTTTTTCTTCTACTCAAATTTTAGAAAAACTCAAACGGCATACGGAACAAGTTCAGAACAAATGTTTGCTACATGGAAAAAGCCGATACACATATTGATAAACTAGGAAAAAGTGTAAACAACCAAAGATAAGAATTCCAGAAAAAGTGCTCTGTACTGCAATTTATCTTAACAAACCTGTGGTACCCACTTTGGAGAGACAAAACTTGTAGCCTCAACAACAGGCAATCCTGAAGAAGCTAACATTTTGATCAACTCAATCTTTACAGCAGTTGGTACAATTTCCTTCTCATTTTGCAAGCCATCCCTTGGACCAACTTCAACTATCTTCACATATTCCGGGATTTTTCCTAAAAGCTACATTATCAACCATCCAATTCATTGAAGTTAACTTTGAAAGGCATCAAACATGTGAAAAAATAAAAACATGTCGCAGAGGGTGCAGATTAGACCACGTTAGCAAGGAAATTAAAAACATGATTTCATGTGTTCTCTTCTATAAGGAAGGATTTAGTCTAAGAGCCTATAAATATCTAAGATATGACTAATAATGAGACTTTCTCGATCCCACTATTCATGTATGACAAATAGTCAATATATCAGTGCATCAGCTCTTACGTATGGAACATCTGTATATAAGAAAATAAGTGTTTCCAGAAAGTGATTGTTCACCTTACTTGTCAATTCCCTTCTGGGCTTCTCACTGCAATCTGTGCTGTAATCACGGCTTAAGAAGCGCAGAGAATCACAAGGATAATTAACTTCCGTACAGTTCCAGAATAATCTTGTGGTCATCTGATTATAACAATCACTTTGAAACATTCTTCTTCTATGTTGACTCCAAAACATAGCCTCCCTTTTATCACTTTCCAAAGGAAATGAAAACATTTAAGGTTTATGATCGGTGTAATTTCACATTTTAAATTCAACATCGCCAGTTAAAATCATTGTAAAGAATGCAACCCTACAAATAGTGTCAGTTTGTATTTTTGGAAGAGCATAATTGAACATGCCATCTCGTAGGATTTTACAGATTTGAAAAATACAACAAGAGAAAGGTAACAAAAGCACTAGTGTTTGAACAACAACCCAGTAGTTCCATATTTTCTGTTCAAAAGATATGGCTAGAGTGCTTCAAGCTCACAGAAACTAGACCACTGCCTCAAGCTTCCCATACAAGAGATGTAGTTAGAACCTCATTGTTTCTATTGGAATTTCAATGTTATCTGAATTAGATGATTCTAATCTATATCACAAGCTTGTAACCATTTTACAAGCTAAAGAAATCTTTGAAATTTTCTTTTCAACTCCTAATAAGATTTTCCATAATTCTAGTGCTGACATATGAAATCCCCTACCCCCTTTACTACAAATTTGATTTGAACATATCATCTTCACTGCCACTGTAACATCCTAAATCCTAACCTAGCAACAAACTCTGCATTCCAGACCCTACATCACTTTGCTTCGGTCACATTCTTACTAATCAAAATAGAGCCAAAACCCTGAATCATCACAACATAATCCTAAGAAGAACAATGCCTAAAATAGCTTTGTGCTTAGTTAGAAAGCATAGTATATAACTTCATAGCATAAGAGCATGTTCACAAGCCAAAGAGCCCTGCTTTAGAGAAAGAACAAAATTTTGAATTTTATTTCTCTCGTCAAAGATACAAAAATCTACAAACAAGTGCTTACTTGGAAGCTTTTAAAGAAGCAGTAAATAGAGGACTACCTTTCTCATTCCCAGGAAACATCCCCAGAAAATTGCTTGAAATTGTCGTACGTCCTGACAGAAACACAGTGTGGTTCATGGAGACCTTGCGAAAATCTTTCATGGGTAACATTGGATCAAACCAACAAGAGCCTAGATTGTTGTAGCAGAACAAAACGATACGAGAGAAAGACTGCTAATTGATTTGGCAAAAAGATGCATCAGGTATGACAAATTTGAGAAAAAAAAGGAACAGATTAAGTTTAAGATAAGAACAGTGATTTGGATTCATAGCACTTGGCGAAATCGCAGGGGAGCATTGAGAAACTTGCTCTTTCCTCTTGTTTGTAGGTTTGTCTGAACTCCGAATTGAGAATATTCTTGCTCTTTCTTGTGTGAGAGGAAAGAGCAAGAATAAGACTCCACAACTTGGCGAAATCGCAGGGGAGCATCTCAAAACGAGAGCCTTGAGCCAAAGACGAAGAGTGTCAGTGAGAGTCGTCGAGAGAAAGGTGTGCTGCTACATGAGTGAGAAAGACAGGTGTGCTGCTGCGTGAGAGAGAGTGATGTGAGCAGGAGTAAGGATCATCATGGAGATGGCGTACATGAAGAGGGTGAGCTTGTCATTCCAGTTGAGCCTATGTCCAGAGCTAGGACCGAGAAACTCAAGGAGGTTCTCTATGCGCACGTGGTCCAATTTGTGGAGAGGATGGAGTGCACCAAGCCTATTGGAGGAGAGTTATTTGAATCACAGCCCAAATTGATTCTTTTATCTCAAATCCTTAGATTGGACTCACTTGGGACTTGAAGATCATTGTATTGGGCTGCGTATCATCAATTAAGCCCAAGAGGAAAGACACGCCTATGATCAGACTTGGGAGCGCATTGACCAGGCCTAAGCGTGTTTTTATTATTCTATTTTAGACTTGTTTTAATTATATTTATTTTGGGCTTCTATGTTTTATTTAAGCCCAAGTATTTTATTATTTGACCTAGGTATAAATACTTATGTTTTAGGATTTTTGGAGAACAACTTTTAGATCATAATTGCTTGAGTGTTGTCGGCTTCAATAGGGAGAAACATTATTCTCTTGTTCTTGTTACTTTTCGAACCATCTTTCACTTATCAATTGTTTTTCCAATTGTGGCATGCCGATTGTTCGTTTCTCTTGGTTTTATTTTGATCATCGGGATTGCTTGGAGCAAGTTTCCAAGAAGTGTCGTAGAAATCAAACCTTGCGTATCCTTATTTTTTTGGTTGTTGAATTCGAAATTTCCATCCTTCTTAATTCCTCAAGGTCGAAAACACACCAAACAAAAACACCCATTGAAAACATCATCAAATCGACGTCAATCCTTCAACGGGGCGTCATATTTTGGTATCAGAGCCTTGGTTTGGAGGAGAATTCTTATTCAATTCCATCAAAATTCAAGAAACCACCGCCCATCGCCATCCAATTATCGTCGGATCATCAATTCAGGTGTGAATTAACTTTTGGCCTAGGATTTCAATTTTTCTTTTTGCTTTTATTTTAGTTAGGGTTTTCAATTATTTGTTGAAAACTTTCAGCTTATACCGAAAAAAAAGTTTGAAAAAAGTCAAAAAACAAAAAAAAGTCTGTAAAAAAGAAAGAGTCAGACAAACAAATCCGAAAAAAGTAAAAAAAGTCAAAAAACATCTGAAAAAATTTCCAAAAAAATTTCTGATTTCTCATACTTGTTACTTGACTGAGGTTTGTTTGAATCAACCGTGACAAATAGTTTCAAAATTTTTCAAATCTGCTAGCTTGTTATTGGCTATTGGTTTAGGTTGCTTGTTACTTGTTACTCGAGCTACATTTGGAAACATTGATTTGATGAAGCCGTGGTTCTGATTTTAACTTGGATTTCAGATAACATTGAGTAGTAAAAGGCAAGAGTGTGTGAGCTTATTTGAGGGAGTCATTGTCGTGACTTAAACACTAGGGGAGTGACAAATTCTTAAGTGAAACATGTGAGCGAGTGTGTGAGGTTGTTTATCACTAACTTTGTTTTGCAGGTATATCATTTTATTTACAATGTCATAGGGAGGTAGTAATGATGACAACCAAGGAGGAGATGCAACTATTGCTTTCACTTTGAGAGCCAGGCAGCAACAATTTGAGAGGTTCAATCTAGCCTTAAATTAGGTTAGGGGACAAATGGATGAGCTCAGACAAGGGAGACGCGAGGAACCTTAAGATAGGCATACAGATGTACGTCAGCGGCAACCACCACCTCATAGACAACCACCACGGTATGAGCCTGAGGAGGAGGAGGACTATAAAGAGCGCATGCTTAGGAGAGCTCGGATAAGAGACCTCAACAGGCGAGATGGAGACCTTAAATCCATCAAGATGTAGATCCCAGCATTCAAGGGGAGGCATGATGCTGAGGCGTACTTGGAGTGGGAAAGGATGGTTGATTTGATCTTTAAGTGTCATAACTTCTCGGAGGAGAAGAAGGTAAAACTTGCTGCTGTTGAATTTACAGATTATGCACTAATATGATGGGATCAGCTTGTGACCTCTAGGAGGAGGAATGGAGAGAGACCCATCAATACTTGGGCAGCAATGAAGGCATGTATGAGGAAGAGATTTGTGCCTTCTTACCATTATAGGGAGATGCATCAAAAGCTCCAAAGACTCACACAAGGGTCTAAGTCAGTAGAGGACTACCACAAGGAGATGGAGATTGCTATGATCCGTGCTAATATAGTGGAGGACCCCGAGGCCACCATGGCAAGGTTCTTGAGTGGATTGAATAGGGAGATAGCGAATGTGGTGGAGTTACAACATTATTTGGAGATTGAGGACATGGTGAACATGGCCATGAAGGTGGAGAGACAGATTAAGGCTAGAGTGGCTGCAAGAAGTGGAGCAAGTTCTAGTTATTCAGGGAACTCAAAATGGCCCAGGAAGGAGGAGAAGTACAAGGATAAGGGGGTGGACTTCAAGGAAGCACCTAAGAAATCAATCGGAGGATCTGAACAAAAAGGTACTTCTAGTAAACATTCATCTATAAAATGTTTTAAATGTTTAGGTAATGGCCATATTGCTTCTCAATGCCCTAATAGAAAAGTGATGTATATGAAGGATAATGGGGTTATTGATTATGAGGATAGTGATGTTGATGATTTGCCATGTGATAGTGTTTGTGATGATAATGCTGAATATGAGGAAAGAGCTGTCATAGGAGAACTTGTAGTTAGGAAAGTGTTAAGTGATAGAGTTAGAGATAAGATTTTGGATCAGAGGGAGAACCTATTCCATTCAAGGTATTTGGTGAGTAGAAAGGTGTGTAACTTGATCATAGATGGAGGTAGTTATACTAATGGGGCTAGTCGAACTATGGTGGAGAAATTAGGCTTGATATGTAGGAAACATCAGGAGCCATATAAGTTACAGTGGTTTAATGATAGTGCGGGTGTGAAGGTGACTAGACAGGTACTGGTGCCATTTTCTGTAGGGAGATATGAGGATGAGGTGTTGTGTGATGTGATACTCATGGAGGCATGACATTTACTATTAGGGAGGCCTTGGCAGTTTGACAAGAGGGTAACACATGATGGGTATACCAATAGATACTTCTTTAAGTTTAAGGGTAGGAACTTCATTCTACTACCTTTATCACCTCGTAAATTGTACCTGGACCAGATCAAATCAAGAAAAAGTGAGGAGCATTCAGGTAGTGAGAACAAAAAAAGTGAAGAGAAAAAGAGGCCCAAAAGAAAAATGAGATTGTCCCAATGGGGAGTGACTGCACAGGTGAGGAAAAGAAAGTGGGATGTACAGGAGAGAAAAGTTCAGGAAGAGAAAAGAAGAGTGAAAAGAAAGAGAAAAGAGCACTAGTAGTGGTGAGATACAGAGAGCGTTTAGTTTCGGATACTAACCCTCTTGATACTGTGCCTAGTGTTTTTACTCTAGATCCGAGGGGCGATGGTCCGTTCCAGATGTTAGAGAAGATAAATGACACTGCCTACAAGACTGACCTACCAGGTAAGTATTCTGTTTCTACAACTTTTAATATTACTAATCTTTCTCCTTTTGATATGAATTCAGATTCGAAGACAAATCTTCTTGAGGAGGGAGGGACTGATGTGAGCAGGCGTCAGGATCATCATGGAGATGGCGTACGTGACAGGGATGGTGAACTCCGAGCCTATTGAAGGAGAGTTTAATGGAATTGAGCTCAAATTAATCCATTTAACTCAAATCCTTAGACCGGATACACTTGGAGCTTGAAGACACGAAGACTTGGGCTATTTTAATGTTTCATCACTTAAGCCCAAGAGCGTATCAGACCTATTTATTTAATTTTTAGACTTCGTTTTATTTTGAGCTTCCATGTATTGTAGCCCAACCTTTTATTATTTGACCTAGGTATAAATACTTATGTTTTAGGGTTTTAGGACAACTTTTAGATCATATTGTTTGAGTGCCGTCGGCTTCAATAAGGAGAAACATTATTCTCTTGTTCTTGTTACTTTTCGAACCATCTTTTATTTATCAATTGTTTTCTCAATTATGGCGTGTCGATTGTTCGCTTTTCTTAGTTTTATTTTGATCATCGGGATTGCTTGGAACAAGTTTCCAAGAGGTGTCGTAGAAATCTAATCTTGCGTATCCTTATTTTGTTGATTCTTGAATTCGAATTTGCTATCCTTCTTAATCCCTCTAGGACAAAAACACACTAGACAAAAACTCCCATCGAAAATATCATCAAATCGACGTCAATCCTTTCGCGGTGCGCGTCATAAAGTGTAGTAATAGTGCTTCCTTCTTTACAGTTGGGGAAGTCATCGGGACTAGGTGGTGCTCCTAATGAGGTGTAACCACTTCACTAATGAATTATCCCTTCCTCTAATCTCCTCTATCAGGTCGGGTTGTTGATTCTTGTTGTTCAGAACCAGAATGGTCTGTTTTCTTGGTTGAGATTCCCTTTTTGTTCTCCATCGGTTTCCATGGGTAGGTTACCGGAATGATTTTGTGGACCATATCACCACCATCTCCTATACTCAACACTGACAGAGAATCAAGAAGATGAGTATCTTCTGAAATCTCTATACAGACTTTGGCATAGCCTACCCTTTCCATATTGGCTGTAGGAGCATCCAATCTCACCGATTTACCTAACGAGCTTGTCACATAACTGAGTCCCTTAAGAGTCCACAGCTCCATGGGAAGCTTGTGTAGGTGAACCCACAGCAGAAATGACTCTACGACATTTCTATTCATCTCCAACCCAGGTCACCATTGCTGCAAAAATAGTGGCTGGTCCCCAGTGTGCCATGGCCCATGGTCCGTAATTTCATTCAAATCGCAATCTTTACCAAATTTGAAGAGGAAGGTGTCGTCTTCCCTCAACAAGATCCTCTCCAAGCCCTTCCGATCCCAACAGGTTTTTGCCCAGGCATTGACCATGGGGAATGTAGGCCACTTACTCCAAAAGAATCCAACAAGAGCATAAGACTATTTTTTCACAAGGGCATCAAAGATCTCCTTAGGGGCAGATGACTCCATCCTTTACAACACCTTGGTAGTGCTTAAGAGCAACCTGCGGTGGAGGAGAAAACAACTTTTTTTTCCAAACCCCTGCAGGCAGTTGCCCTTTCTCCTTCGCTCCTGTAGTGTTTACAGGAATAGGGTGTTTATTTGGGCTTAGGGGTTTTCTAAAGGACAAGCTCGCGCGACAAAGTAGGGAAATCTTTCTTGACCTCCGAAGTTTCTCCAGGTTCCATCGAAAGCAATGTTTTAAAAACCGGACCGGATATTGAACCGGTCGAAAGAAAGGTTTAAGGTTTAGAGGTTCAACCGGTAATGAACCGCTATAAAATCAGTATATAGTAAATAAGAAGTAAAACTTATAAATTTGTCTGCAAAGAATTACTTTTCAAATGATTTTAGATTAATATT
>JAOTBA010000203.1:2024105-2042050 GCA_025629845.1 Erythroxylum squamatum
ATGGGAGTCCTTAAAAGGAACTCCAATGCCACTAGCGGGCAGGACAAGTGCACTTGACCAATCTTAGGGGACCTAACCAAACCCATATAACAGACATATTCATACTTGAAAAATCAGAGTTGCCCGAAGGCACATTTCGGAAAATTCAATTTTTCATATTTTCGTCATATCAGACACATCTACATTCAGAAATTCACAACGTCAAACCAAATCATATAACCTAATCTCAATCATTCACACATAAGGAATTCTCAAATATCACAATCAAAGAATGCAACCCTTAGCAATTTCCAAATCATTCATAATGCACAATTATAACAATTATTAAAACATTTAATCCCAATGAATTTAACAATTATCACAATTTTATCAAATCATTCAAAAACAATGAATGTAACAATTGAAATCATTTTATTAAATTGTCCAAACAAATGAAGCAACTTCTTTAAATAATTCAAGCATAATGAATAACAATTTCTCAAATCAATTTTCAAAAGCATTTCTCTTCTTGATTTTTTTCGAAAACCTAAACAATGCAATTTCTTTAAATAATTCAAACATAATGAATAACAATTTCTCAAATCAATTTTCAAAAGCATTTCTCTTCTTAATTTTTTTTGAAAACCTAAACAATGCAATTTCTTTAAATAATTCAAACAAAATGAATAACAATTTCTCAAATCAACTTTCAAAAGCATTTCTCTTCTTGATTTTTTTTTTCGAAAACCTAAACAATGCAATTTTTTAAATAATTCAAACATAATGAATAACAATTTCTCAAATCAATTTTCAAAAGCATTTCTCTTCTTGATTTTTTTCAAAAACTTAAGCAATGCAATTTCTTTAAATAATTCAAACATAACGAATAACAATTTCTCAAATCAATTTTCAAAAGCATTTCTCTTCTTGATTTTTTTCGAAATCAAACAAACAAGCATTCAATTTCATCAAAATATTCAAAACAATAATTTTAACTATTCAAAAACAATAAATTAAAATCCCTTTCACTTTCTTAATTTCTCAAGAACACACTCAAAGCTTATAATTCTAAAAATAAATATGGTACCCACCTCATTTCCATGCTAAGAACTTGATTTAAGCCTCAATTCCTTCAATCCTCACTTAAATCGAAAATCCCTAAAATCAAGACCAAAAATACCTAATTTAGAGACATCCAAAATTGAGCATCATGATGGCATAAATCACTAAAATTGACTTTGGAAAACTCAATCCCATAACAATCTTAAACTATCTAAACCAAAAACCTAACAAAAACTCGAAGATCAAAACTCTTCTCTTACCTTAAATCTCCTCCATTTTCGGATTTATTGGCTCATCTTGGAGTTTTCACCTTCTTCCATCTATTTCCTCTTGGAACAACACAAAAATCGCACTTGGGAACCCCCAAAAATCGAAGCCTAGTGTATGTCTTCTTCTCCTTCTTCTTTCTCCACCGATGCTTCTCTCTTCTCTCCCTCTCTTCTTCGTTTCTTTCTTTTCCTTTGTTCATTTTCGTGCCTCTCATCCCTCTCATATGACAGCCACTTGATTCTACTCTTTAATGAAGGCTAAAAGACCACTAAGCCCTTCCTTAATAGCCTTATACCATAGTAACTTAAGTGAACTTCCACATTTGCCCTTCATTTTTGTCCTAAAAACCTGACACATTGCCTCCTTAATTTGATTAGGAAAAAGAGACAATTTGACAAAACTTCCTTCTAGAGAAATGTTCCTCTATGTCTCATCTTTAAAATGACACCAAAAACACTAAATTCAGTTCAGAAATGAGGAAGTTATGGCCAAAATACTTTCAGACCATTTCAAAACCACGACTGAACATTACGTCAAACTTCACTCCAGAAATTGTACATCTTAGGGGCTAAATTGAACTTCGATCCCTTCACATGATTTGTAGCCCCATGTCTCTATTTTATTTTTCCTCAAAAATCAACTCAATCGGATCTCCACAGATCCCGAATTTCTCAAAATACTGAACCATGTTCAGAAAATTTCCAACATCACTTAATTAAAAACAATCTCTTTCCATTTAATCTCCTAAAAATCATAATTCCCCATGAAAAAGTAGCTAAATGTCTTAGGAATCCAACGCTTCAAAAACCAAGTCAATCGGATGTCGGACGGAGAAATTATAAGCAAAAGATTGCAAAAGGGTCGGATTAAAAACAAAAGAACAGAACTTCAAATATATGTATATAATCGAATTTTTCAAAAATCATAACTCTTGATCCCGAACTCCAAATTTGACAAATTTGGTATCAATAAAAAGATCAAAGGAAAATCTACAACTTCCATGAAGGACAGAAAAATCAATTTGGCCTCTAAGGGGGTCAAAAACCACTTCAAAGTTTCTGTCCACTAATGATCATACCCAAACAGTAACAGCAACTTGTAAAAATCATAACTCCACATTCTATGGTCCAAAATTTTTATACTTTACACCAATGGAAAGATAAAAATATCATCTAAAACTTTCATGAAGCTCTTAAAGGCAAATTCAACCTCTAACTAGGTCAATTGTTCAATCAAAGGTTTCTGCCCTGATATTGTCATCCTATACCAACTCCAAACTTCAAAATTTTATATCTCCCAATACCCACATCCAAAAATTGCATATTTTATAGCGTTGGAAAGATTGAAATACAAGCTACAACTTTCATGTGGACTACTTACTCCAATTCAGACCACATCAATACGGCGATTTGCCTCAAAGCACAGTACTCACAAACTTACCTTTAAATAGCATTTTTCAAACAAAGCAGCATAACCTTAACTTCGGAAAATCATAACTCTCAATCCCGACATCAAAAAATATCAAACTTTATGGCCACATAAAGCTCTCGACAGAAGCTACAAGTTTCATGAAGATCTTTTTCTCAAATTCTGCCTAAATCAAAAAGTCAACTCTCTATGGCCAAAAAGTCAAACTTTTTTTAATTATCCAAATTTTCACACTTTTCTCTTTATTTCTTAATTTCCAACTTCCATTTCAATCAACTTATTCACTGTACTCTCATAACTCATACAAATCTGCTCAAATATCAAAGTCATCAAGACCCATTAATTTCTTTTCTCATCAATTTCCTTAAGGCACAATAACATCTATAACAAAATTCACACACAAAAATACTCATTTAAATTCATTTTAATATTTCTAATTTTCACTAAAAGTTCGGGGTCCAACAAAAACACCCGAGTAGGCTAATCTAGCGCACTGCTCGGCGGTACATAACGCCTATCTTGTCGCTATGAATGAGCTCCCCAACAGAAAGCGGTGGCTCCTGAAGGTAGTGAGTTCCTGGCCTGGTCCGATCCACGAAGGCAGCTAAATGGTCTGCGTACTAGTTCCCCTCCCTAGGGATATGCTGCACGTTCACCTCCCAAGCTCGTTGGATGAGACCACGGGTACCTGTCAGAAAAATAAGATTGTCAGGAAACTGCATAGTGGGAGAGGAAAGGATGTTAATGACTTAAAGGGAGTTCACTTCAAGGATGACTTGGCGGTATCCTAGTGACCATGCCAAGGTGAGTCCCGAGTGGATTTCCCAGAGTTCTGCAGTCAGCGACGATCCGCAACCAATGTACTGAATAAAGCCTCCGCACCACTGTCCTGTCCGATCTCGAATAAGACCACCTGTCGTAGCCGTGGACGACCTATGCTTAACCACTCTATCCGTGTTAAGTTTGACCCAGCCTTCAGGTAGTTTATGTCATCCCACAAGACTGCCCATAGATAGGCCCTGCATCGGAAACACACAGGTTTCTATTGCTCTGGCTCTCACAATCCCTTCTACATAAGCCAGAACAGCGCTGGGCCCATCCTCCGACCACTCAAAATCTGCTTCAAAAATGCTCTTGTTACGCCAAGACCAAATCATCCAACAGGCGACTCCAAAGGTAGTATCCCAGGACCCTTGCAGCTCCCTGGTATGTTTCGTAAGATTGGACACCAACCAGTTTTTCACGTCTGGCTGAAAGAAGGCTGTATCAACCACCTTGGAGGGGAAGTTTCTCCAGAAAGCCTGTACTCACGGGCAGTCACGGAGGACATGGAGAGTAGACTCCTCTTGTCCACATTTATGGCAACTACTATTAGTAGCCAGGTGTCGGACCACTCGCTGATGGTTGGTGATGAGCTTTTCCTTGCAGACTAGCCAGAGGAAAGCTCTAATGCGATGAGGTCCCGCCCATTTCTAAACTAGGTCCCAGAGTCTAGCATGGTCGTCTGTGTGGTACCGCTCGATGAGGTCATAGGTTGACACCACAGTGAACCTCCTGGACACAGTCTGACCCCACTGCAGAGTATCCTTCTCAGCTTCCAAAGCGGGAGGGGTGAATGCGGTGATATCCATACAGACTGAGGCAGGTAGATAGTGCTGGAACACTTCTCAGTGCCAACGGCCCTTCACTGATCGCATATCTGCCACTGTAGCATAGAGCACGCTGGGAGGTATAGGGGTAGTCGCCACTAATAAGAGAGGCCCCCAATCCTACACCCAATTATCCATCCAAAAGGAAATCAGCCGACCATTACCCAGTGTCCATTTCGAGCCTTGACAAACAAAGGGCCAAGTCGCTGAGATACCTTTCCAAAAGCTCGACGCGCCACTCCTGGCTATCGTGAGAGGAACTTGATACGGTTCCAGACGATATTTGGACCTAACTGTCTGAACCCATAACGTAGACGGCTGAGTGAGAAGAGTCCATCCCAATCTTGTCAGAAAAGCATCATTGGAGGACCGGATATGTTTTATGCCCAGACCGCGGGCCCGTTTGGGCTTACAAACGGCCTCCCAGTTCACTAGGTGGATTTTCCTTTGTTTCGCCGTGGAATCCCAAATAAAATTTCGCATGAGTTTCTCCACATCATCAAAAAGTTGCCTAGGCAATCGCACCGTTTGCATCGTGTAAATAGGAAGGGCCGAGATCATAGACTGGGTTAAAGTGACTTGTCCCGCTAGCGACAATTGTCTGGCCCTCCATCCGGTCAATTTCTGATGAGCCTTTTCTAAGATATACCGATAAGTGTGCCGCGAGGATCTCTCATGAATTACTGGAACTCCAAGGTATTTACCCAGATTATTCGTACTCTTAAGACCCAGGGATTGACTGAGGCGAGTAACGTGCTCGTGACAAGTATTCCTGGAAGAGAAAATCCTCGTTTTGGTCATATTAACTTTCTGACCCGAAGCCTAACCAAATTCGTCCAAGGTCGCAGCTATAACTTTGGTCAAGCTTCAGCAAACATAATCAGGTCATCGGCGAAAAAGAGGTGAGAGAGAGGAGGCCCTGAGGGACTCAGCTTGAGCAGCCGCCAGTGACCTAGGCCTACTTTTCTCGAATAATATTGGTTCAGCCAGATTTTGTTGAGGTTGCATATTATTGCATAGATCCATTGTTCTGCGTGATATCGACTGCTGTATACCTGCAAAACAAATAAAGGCACGCCGGGGGTTGATTCCCGGAAGGCCTCTCCGATGCTCAAGTTAATCTTTTGTAGAATATTTGGCTGCTGAGAACAGAGAAGAAGCCAGGGTAGTAATCTCGTACCTGTATCATTGTAGAATAGTACCTTATATATGGCATAAATGCTAGGTTTAGGTCTTTACGTAGACCTTTGTGTTTGCATGGGAGTCTAACACCTGATGGGCCGAATGGGCCGTGGTCGTGTGGAGATGAACCGGGGCCTAGCAAAACCGACCCAACCAAATATTATTATTTTATTTAAACTCATTAATTTCATGCCGGCAGGTTAATTGCCAACCTAACCCCGTTATCTATGGAGAGTCCCCGACACATCGGGTCCACTGCTTTTGCAGATTTGCTTATCAAGAAAAACGACATAATGAGTCAAATCAAACGACAATAAAAATAAACAAACCAACCAGAAACCCCTTTAAATTCACATAAACCCACCGAAAGCATCAGAGCACTCGGTCACTTTTCAAGTGAACTTAATACAAAATTCTCTGATCATTATAACAAAAGACTCACTTACACATCATGCAGCCCCATCCCTCGCCGGAGAATTCCTACCTTTACCAGTATCTCTCCGAGAATGGAACGTTCAACATTGCACCCTATACTTTCCCGCCGATGCAGAGCTTCTGTAGCTCTTCAGGTTCGTATCAGAATTACCCCTTCGAAGGGTCTATAGTCACAGACATTACGCCACAAGATAGAGCTCTTGCTGCTCTCAGAAATCACAAGGAAGCTGAGAAGAGAAGAAGAGAGAGGATCAACTCTCATCTTGATAAGCTTAGGACTCTCCTTCCTTGCAATTCTAAGGTAATTATGTAGAAATTTAGTCATTAAGTAACTTTCTTTTAGTGTGCCAGTGACTGTTTTTGCAGCTACGATTAGCTTCCATGGCAATGGAATCCTATGATGGGGTGTTGTTTTGGAGCTCTATGTTCTCATTTAGATTATGTTTCATAAGGGCAAAGCGATTTTTAAGGATTGAAACCTAAATAAAGGTCTTGAATTTCATGGAGGAAAGTCAACAAGAGCGCGAGTTTTTTGTTTTTCTGACATAGCATCTGTCGAAGAACATGATAGTTAAGATTTTCCATGTGCTTTTCGTTTTCCTGGAAAGAAATTTCTATTCTACTTTCAGGTTTCGTGCTTTGTTGACTGTTTGGTAGCTCAGGAAGCACTTACAGGAAAAGCAAGCAACTGAAACTAAGAGCTAGTTCTTACTCCACACTTTTTGGCTGTGGGAGACGTAATCCCCGGTGACTAGATCAAGACTTGCTTAGCTAAACTAAAATCATACAGGTTACTTCAGTAGTTGGCAATGAACTGAAACGAACATCTGAAAAGCAACAGTTTTCGTGTGCTTTACTAATGGTTGTTTAATTTCTTTTCTGTTTTCACGGGACCATAAGAGAGACAAGTATAATCAAAATCTAATCTTTTTGAAGCTTTTTTGCGTTTAGTTGAGCTTTTAGATGTTCAAAGTTACAGACAGAATCTGTAAAAGTAAAAGCCTATCAAAGCCTTCGTTTCTTGTTGGTCTTCTTGGATTGCGATCTGTTGGAAAGTTTCTAAGCTTTTCGCATACTTAGGGTTTCATGAACACCGTTTTTCTTTATCTTACCAACTGAATCATCTGTTCTCTTGTAACCCCTTTTTCTTCTTTTAGCAGATCGATAAAGCTTCACTGCTAGCTAAGGTTGTTCAACAAGTGAAAGAACTGAAACAACAGACCTCACAAATTTCAGGACTCGACTCTTTCCCATCAGAAACCGATGAAATAAGTGTTCTATCAGGAGAGTATTCAAGTGACGGGCAGTTAATATTCAAAGCATCTTTGTGCTGTGAGGATAGGTCCGATCTTTTGCCAGAACTAATCCAGACACTGAAGTCTCTCCACTTGAAGACGCTAAGAGCTGAAATGGTGACGCTCGGAGGAAGAATGAGGAACGTTCTCCTTGTTTCTGCTGAAAAAGATCACAGCATTGAATCAGTCCATTTCCTTCAAAATGCACTCAAATCTTTAATGGAACGCTCAAATTCTACTGATAGATCCAAGAGGAGGAGGGTATTAGACCGCAAGTTAATAATCCAATGATAATGTTAGTTTCTTTGGTATGTTATCCTTTGGAAGTTGATCGATTTTAGTGTTTCAGTATGATCTTGTATTATCTGGTTTCCATGTTATATGGGTTTGTTTGTTTTAGTGTAAAACCCATGAAAGAAGTTTAGAAAAGAAGAGAAGCTAGTGTGTTAGTGTGTGACTGTGTGAATGGTTAGCTAGCTAGCTAGTAGTCTAGGGTTTAGATAGTTTCTTCTTCTTCTTCGTCTGGACGTAAGGTGGGAAAATGGAAGGCTCTGTTCTCGGTAGAAGAAGAAGTAAATGCAGCGAGTGTTTAAATATGTAATGTGATTACTGTTTTTAGTGAGAAAGATTCCGTAAGAAACTGAAATTGGAAAGTTTGATTAGATCTTTACTACTCCCTCCTTATCAAAATAAAAGTCGTTTTAGAGGGATGCACATTTATTAAGAAAGTTAATAAAATGTTTGATATACTCTTGTTAATTACATGTTAAAATACATTGAAAATATAATCTGTGTAATCTGGTGTAATTAAGATGTGAGAGAAATTAAAGGGTAATTTTGGAAGTAAAATCATAAACATACATGAAAAGTCACGAACGACACTTATTTTAAATAATTAAAATCTCTCTAAAACGACTTTTATTTTGAATAGGAGGGAGTACAATTTAAAACAGTTCTTTAATCATTAATTTTTTTTAAAAAATCTTATTTTAAGATTTCGGTTAAAATATAATGAAAAATCGCATATTATTGATATGTAGCTTAATTCTAACTCTTAAATTCAATTTGAATTAATTAAATTTGACTTAAATTAATAATTTAAGATAATTATAAATAAATTATTTACTTAGTTAAGGTTATTTAGTTTGGTTTGAGTTTAAGAATTACGTCGGATTATAATATAAACAAAAATTGACACGTATGATGTTTATAACTGTTTTGTTTTGTTGTTATTTTTAACTTAAATATAAAATAAATATTTTATAAAAAAAATTGTCAAGAAATTTAATACAATAATTGAAAAACTCAACCGATTCAACCTTAAAAATCTTGAATTGTCTGGCTTTTCAGTTCGATTTTTAACTTTTCAGTTCAATTTACTTTCAATAATTCTTGTTATCACAAACCGATTAGTTGATTTATTAATTAATCAAATTTTATAAATTAATAAGTTTTTATAAACTAAAATAAATCAATTAATTTTTATTTAACAATATATTTTTCAATTAAACTTCAAATTTTTTTACGGATAAGAACAATATCCTTCAATCATATTCAAAAATTTTAATGTTGTTTAATTTTTAGTTGATTTTATGACGGTCTGGATTGAAGTTTTTAAACCTTTAACTTCTTGTCTTATCAGGAATCTGATTTTTTAAACATTAGTAAATATCTATATTTTTTATCTTAAAATTTTTTAAGGGACTAATATGATCATTGTTTAGTGATTATTATCAATTATTATTATTAAGTAAAAAAATTATTTAAAGAGTAATCAAAACTTTTCTATTTCTAAAATGTCATTTAATTTCATTATATATTGGGATAATACCTTTCTTCTTTAATGTGCACTGATTCTAAAGGCAGACCAGAGTTGAAGGAATCTGAAGTTTTAGTAATTAGGTATTAAATATGAGAATTGGGATCACAGGAATGTTGATAGTGACTGAATGGGACTTCAGAAGACAATGGTCTCTGTGTTCTGCAAGTGAAACTTATTAGTGTTAGAGTTCCAAGCTTCTGTTCTAAGGACAATTCCAACTTCCAAGGAGAACATTCTCATAGGAAACGTATAAGTTGTGTCTGAATTCTGAAATTAAGATAAGATTATTCTGCATTCTCTCTCTCTCTTTTATTAAAAAATAATATTTCAGAACTGTTATCCTCAACTCATTGTGATTCCTAATTGTAAGCTAACGATATCTTTTACTCTTTATGGAAAAAATATGTACAAATCCTTAGGTATGGTTTTGGGTGGTCTCCGGGAAGAACCCTACTTAGATTCATTGCAGAGCAATCAGTCACTCCTCTATCATCTTTATGACTGTAGGGTTCATAGGCTTTGTCCTCTCCTTTACCACATCCACAACTTTCTATACAATAATGTCTCCAAAGAGTTCATAAAATCTCAACTTTTGAAAACTTAACTTCAAATTTTAATAAAATTAAATTTTATTTATTTAATAATTAATAATTATAATTATAAAACTTACTTTTACTCTTTTTAATTTTAAATTTAAAACCTATATTTCATATAAAATATCATATGAAATTAGATTAATTACTAAAAAATCTTTTTTTATAAAGCAATGTTCTTATTTTAAACAAATTAATTAGGTGAATATTTTAAGTTCTAATTAGGTGAATGAACCGCCGGGAGCCTGTATGAGAGTTGGTTTGACTGCCCTAACTATGGCAGAATATTTCCGAGATGTTAATGAACAAGATGTATTGCTATTTATCAATATTAAAACTGTATCAAAATTGATAGAAATTTTATATTTATAATAATAAAAAATGTTGTTAAATTTATAGATATTTGTATATCACTAACAAAGAGCTATTTTTAACCTAGTAATAATTACTCAGTACTGAGTCATATGAATTAGGGAGGAGTAGTGTTAGACACTTGGATATATTATCAAAAACAATTGATTTTTTTAAAGGGTTGCTCAAGATTGTTAATGTGAATGGATTAATAAGTTGCAATTGAGAAGAAAATTTTTATTCCTTTTAAAAATGGATTATTATGAAAAAAGGGTTCAGCTTATCGGATTACATTAATCACTTTTTCGTAATATCGACACTTATAATTGATATATATGCACATATTAAATTATTAAGTGTACATAATTTTCATAATAAGGGAACTTATAATTGATATTTTTTATATATTTATTGAAGAAATTATTAAGTGATACCGCACAGGCAATCCCTGATCAAAGGACACCACGAAGATAGCATTACTAAGGTACGTGACGTTATTTACACTTGTGAATCGAGAAAGACTCTTCTCATTTCACCGATAAGCTTCAACAGAGCTGCATCACAGATTTCCAACTTATATATCATTCAAGTGGTACAACAAATCATCCATCAGATCAAAGATTAACAAAGTTTGACTGTAGCTCATACTTCAAGTATGCTAATTGAGATACAAGTCTTTGGGCATTAATTCTTAAAGCCTACCTTTTAGAAATGTTTAATCTTTAGTAAATTATAATTTGTAAATGAATTGTAATTAGGTCAAGTGGGTCACATTTGTTATAAAAGAATGATTACTTGAAGCAAATTTTTTCTACATAATATTCCCTGCCCAAAAAGCTTGATCAAGCATCTTTTAAAGATTTATGCCTTCTATGTTCTTGTCCCATTGATCAAACAATTGCCTTTATAGGTAGGTGGAAAAGAAATTAGCCTTTTGAGACTTTTTATCTCCTAGAACTTAGAAGCACCTTTTCACATCTATCGAATCAAAAGTGTGTATTTTCTTTAAGAATTGAGGTTACTAAAGGGTTTGTGAATTGCTTAAACTCTTCCAATCTATGTAAGATCATAAACTTGTTTATACTTAAAATCATAAATTATTGAATTACACCATATTATTTGATCATAAATAAAATGTAACCTTACCAAGAACATTGTACTATTTTAATTATCTCGTCAATTCAACATTTTCTTTTTCTTGTTCACATGTATATGACATTTTGCCAACATAAATAGGTAGTATAAAGATGACTAGCAAATTTGGACATCATCCACGAGTTGGTCCTAGAGCATGCAAGTTCTATAACAAAATGGGATAGGCTTAGTTTAAGAGATAATCACATTGGGTAATGATAATTTGACCAATTGTCTTTAAAAGACTATATATCATAATGTTTGGTCTAATCACTATATGCTCATGTGGTCTCAACTCAATTGATCCATGTACTTGTAAAGAGAGTGAGGGACAGAATTAGATAGGCGTGAAAAAAGGGGGCTGACAAAGAGAGAAAGTGACAATCATGGACAAACAAACAAGAAAAGATGTAGGTGTCAAAAGTAGGTTTTTCCTTTGAATTGAACATAGGAAGTGGAAGTAATGTGTATGGTGAATAATTATAATTTATTTTAAATTTAAAGAGAATATGTAAATGTTACTTGTCGCTTTGATCTGAATTGTTAATTTATTAAATAATTTATAATAATTAAATCTAAGTTATTAATTCAAGAAATAATTTATTAAAAATATATAATTCAAAAATTATTATGTATATTCAATAATTTATACAATATATTTCAAATATAATAAATATAAATTTTATCAATAAGAAGGGAGTAATTATATTAATTCTTTTAGTTTAATCTTTTTATTTTTTTTATATTATTGAATTATCGTATAAGTCTTTTTATTATATTCTATTAGTTTTTATTTATTTATAAATCTAAAATAATTTTGTTATTTTAAAAAATTAATAGAATAAGTAAAATGAAAATTTCTTATTTTTAAAATTTTTAACCCTAAAAAAGAGGGTATGTAGTTATGTACGTACCATGTAGTGTTTGTATAAGACTGTGTAGATCCTGCCTAGATCTCTACTTCTCTCTGTTCGGCACTTTCTTCAAGGAGAGTAGGAGAGACAAGGCCATGCCCTACAATGGAGGCTTTGTTGGGGACCTGAGAATCATCTCTTCCACTCCTTGTCTTTGCTCGTAGTGGCACTTTTTTCTTATATTCTGAGTAGGGTTTCTTTTTTCTTCCCTAGCAATCATTGCTGCGATACTCATTTTGCAGATATTATGGAAACTAGTGTTTGTTGTCTTGCGTGAAGTGAACACGAAAGTGGTCTCACTCACACTTATTTTTTACTGTAACGTGTCTTTGGCACTGCTACCCACGTATATTCTTTCTGAGCTGCTACTTCTGCTGGTTTTGGTTTGCTGGTCCAGTTTTCACATGCCTTTGTTTCCTTTTTCATTGTATGTCATGTTCTTTCTATACTTAATGGTTGAGAATGTTCACATTTCATGAGGAATTTGGAGTCCATTTCTTTCAACAAGAGTGAATGGCAGATTAGTAATCCTTGCAGCAAGCTCTCTAAAACTCTTTAATGGAATCTAAAAGCTCTTAGTGTATTCATCACACAATACTACACTAAGAGCTTATTTCAAATTCACACATATATGAATGTAATAAAACTTTCTTAAGAACTGTATAAGACAGGTTTTGTTTGGCAATCAGTTCGTTGCATGTATCTGTTAACTGATAGCTGATTATATCAGTTGATTTGACCAGCGAATTATGTTAGTTATTTGTTAAAGATGTTTGGTAAAATTAACTGTTTAGTATTAACTGTTTATGTGTAAAATGACTTATGAAGATGTGACTTTTAAAAAATTATAAGGATATGAATATTATATATTTTAATATTTAAATGAATATTCTTATAAGAATTTAGATTTTATATATTTAATTCTATAAAAATTAAGTTTATAACTCTAATAAAAAATATAGAACATATAATAATAATAACAATAATAACCAAACAACTCAATTAATTTTTTTATAAAATCAACTAGCTAATTTGAATCAATCAGCTAATTTTTAACTAATCAGCCAACAACCAAACAAAGCCTCAATCTAGTAACAAAGATTATTTCCAAACGCTTATGTATTCGACCACTTCAAATAATGGTTAGACACACATATTAATCGTTGCAAGGATCAAATTTTGGATACATTTAGTTAGTCAATCTCCTACTAATGACTAATCATATCTTCTTCAATTGAAGAATCGGCTAATCGAACACCTAAAACATATGTTTAACTTTTTAGACGCTCCATCAACTAATCAACCTAAACCCATTCACGTGTTGACAATTTGATTAGTCGATGATTTAACCTATGCAAAATATCCAATTCTATTCTACTCCTATAAAAATTAACTTTCAAAATTAATTTAAAAGATTAACTTTCAACACTTTAAATTTTTAAAAAATATCAAACCATTCAATTTGTCGAAATTTTGATTCAAATCATTTCAAAGGTCTTTTTTTTAATATCAAGATATTTTTTTAAAACTTTTTAAATGATTTTTCTCTTAATTAAAAATATATTTATAAATGTACATAATCATAAATTATGTACATTTATAATTTATAACTAAGATTACACCGATATGAATACTCAAACTAATTTTAACCCAACTTGACTCGGCCCAATTTTGGCCTAGATTGACTGGACTATGAGTAGGCCACGGGCCACCCAGCCTGTGGGTCGAGTCAGGAGCCATATAAAGATAATTATACGTCAATAATAGTTCAGCCTCTTACTTTTTTATTTTTTTCTTCATTTTAAATTTTAAAAAAGAAGAAATGATGGAATTATTAAGATTCGGTACCAATACAACAGCAACAAGAATGCAATGAAAGTTCCGGTAATAGGTAGAGTCTAAGAAGATTCGGTAATACGCAGTCTTATCCAGACTATTTCTAATAGGCCCCCATTAAATGAAAAAAAAATCTAATTACACCTTTTTTTCCCGAAAATAGATACATCTATCTAATTATTATTGTAAAATGTTTTCATATCTTAATTATTTCTTAAAAATTCTAAATTCATGTTAATATTTGAACTCAAATGTCCTAATTTATCTTTTTTTCATGCATTAACTTTTTAAATCAATTTTAATTACATCAAGGTTTGCTATGGTTTATTTATGAAATGGATTTTATCTTGAATTGGTTTGGACCCAATTGTCTAGATTTTATGCCCAATGGAGTTGGACTTAGGCTTCATTCAACTTTAGCCTCCTAAACAGTCAGTGGCTTCAATATCGAGACGGATCCAACTCATTAAATAGGATTTGGAGATATTTGGGGCACATGCCTATGTCAACATATAATGTTATAGGTTTTTAGGCAAAGTGGCTTGGGCTTGCCACATAGAATAGTACAGTATGCTTTTAACACCACAAAGCGGTGGTGGTATTATAAATAATAGGGTAAAAATTAGTGCGGTAATTTAAAATTACTAAACAATTTAATTAAATTGTATATAATTATTTTAACACAAGCTATTTAATTTGAAACACAAACAGAGTTTATATAACTAATTTGACCTTATTTTAATAGCTTATTCTATAAAAATAAATTAAATTATTAAAATATTTGTAATTCTATGAAATACTTTTAGTGACTGCAAATCATTAAAATATATTTTTTTATTATTTTATTTAGTTTAAAATAAGTAAAATAATAACGGTAGAGCCCTTTATTCCTAAATAACATGATAAATACAAGGTTAATTGTCAAAAAAAATTCAATTTTTTGTCAATTTTTCAATTATAGCCCGAACTTTAAAAAGTAACAATAAAATACTCAAATTTTTATTTTTTTAATTCTAGTCCAAACTTCAGAAAGTGACATTAAAATGTTCAAACTTTTAATTTTCTTCAATTCTAGCCCGATATTATTTGTTATTCTCTCAATACCTTCAGCTATTTGTTTTTTGTTTGTTCTTTTGACGCCCCAAACTATTCTCGCATTATAGTGTATTGCATCAGTAACGTCGACAAGGCTACATAATCTGATTTAGGTTATTTTCAAACTTAACGGAAATACTAACAACAGGCTGTAATTGAAAAAAATTGAAAGTTTGAACATTTTATAACTATTTTTAGAAGTTTGTGCTATAATTGAAAAAATTCAAAAATTTGAATATTTGATTGTTATTTTTTAAAATTTGGATTATAATTAAAAATTTGACAAAAATTTAGGTATTTTTACGTAATTAACCCTAAATACAAACATAACAAAAAAAACAAAGTGAAACATCAGAGTACGCATTTAAGTGAGGTTGCTTTTGACAGGGAATCTCTAATCCCAATTAAGGAATAGTCAGAGAATAATAATAATTCCTCCTTGCTAGATAAAGTTAAGTTCAGACCAGATTCAAACCCTACTTAAATTTATGTTCGGATTTAAGTTCAACTTGAAATTTTGCATTTAGATTCAAGTTCAGTTCGAAACTTTTTAATCTCCATCTGTCACACTTATAATTATTCTTCTCAAGAATGATGATAGATTGGATTCAGCTTAGGCTATTCAGGTTTGAACTTGGTTCAAAATTTTGTGTTCGATTCGAATCTAAAATAAATTTGGACAGAAATCAAAAGGTTACAATAGCAATCACCGTTAAAGTCCTTACCCACCAAATGACTATCTATCAATCTCTATGCTTCTTTAGTCTTTCCCTCCATGGGTTACAGAAAACTTAGGGTCAGTGGTGGGTCACTTAACAATTATCATACACTACTCAGGATCATATAAAAGTTGGGTTCAAGAGAACTATCATTAGATCCACATAATAATGACAATTTCCCAACTCGTTTACTGTGCCCAAAAGTAGATACCAGTTTCAAACTTAGACCCTTTTTTAATAACAATATAGGAGTAGGATACGTCCAAGCTAGGTTTGATTTGACTCGATCCATCAAATAAGCATATGAATTCGGTTTAAGCTTGTTTAGATCACTATAACATCATAATAATTTAAATTTTTTAAATTTTATAATAAAATAAAGTAATCAAACTTCAGATTAATCCTTAAATTAGAAATTCAGTTATGACTTGGAAGAGGAACATAACTCTTTTTTATGCGCAATTTATTTGGCCGGTCTCACCTATTTATGTTATTTTATCTTATGCAGATCAAATTCGCAAGTCAATGGATTAGCAAAGGGCTACTATTCCAGGCCCTCGTCCTCGACATGAGCAGCTATTCGGCTGGTGCAAACCTTCCAGTAGGTGGGTCAAGCTTAACACAGATGGTGCAAGTAAACGCTCCGCATTATCCGCGACAGCCGAAGGCATCCTCCGTGATAGTACAAGTACTTGGCTTGTTGGTTTTATCCAGAACTTCAGGTGATGCTCATCGGTGTCTGCCAAACTCTAGGGAGTGTATACAGGGCTCATGCTCGCGTGGAATCTCAGATATTGTCGAATCGAACTCGAAGTTGACTCGATTGCGGTGATTAATTTCATTTTTTCCTCGGCAAGCCGATCAGAGACTCTCAACCCCATCGTTCAGGGTATTAATGAACTGTTCACTCGTAACTGGACAGTAACACATTGGCATATATACCGCGAGAGTAACCGATGTGCTGACTGGCTCACGAACTATGCAGAGCATTTTAATGTAGGCATGATTTATTTTGATACTCCACCCATTATGTGCTATATACTCCTTTTAGAGAATATGTCGGGACTCAGCTTCCCGCGACTTGTTGTGTAATCTTTTTTATTCTCTCTTATAAAAAAAAATCAATCAACTTAGAGTCAAAGGAATTTCAGACTTGAATTGAAACTTAATTAAGTATGATTTAATTCGTTAATTTTATATTAATATAATTTATTTTTATAATTAATTAACTTAATAAATTTAAATTGTAAAATTTAATTTAATATTTGTATTTGTAATTAATATTTTCAAATGCAGACTAAATAATCAATTTATTACGGCTTTTCATTTGGGGGAATAAAAAGAAAATTAGTATGGTGGATCTAGAAATGTGATACCATCCACCCAATGAGCACGTCTCAAGGCAATGTAGTCCCCAAAAAAACAACTAGTTTCAACAACTTTCTCATTTTACAAACTTTTTTTTTGTAGTACCCAAGCAAAAAGGAGATTGAATGATTTGATTATAAGAGAGCTTCTCCTTTTTGTCGTGATTAGCGCTTCTAATTGCCATTAGATCCGTATTATCTCAAGAACGTATTAACAAATATTTTAAAATTTTGACCAAAAATTAAACTAATAAAATTTAAATTTTAAAAGTTAAAAGTTAAAAGGTTCATTCGATATTATATTTCTATAAAAATAGTTAAAAATTAAATAAAATTAAAAAGGTTGGTCTTAATTTAAATTAATTAGCTTATTTTAATTTATAAAAATTAACTAATTTACAAAAATTTTGTTAATTGATTTTTACAGTTGAATTCAAGACCTAGTTGAAAAAAACTTCACTATCAATCGAACGAATACACCAAATATTTCCAATAATACAAGGATAAACATAAACAGCTCTTTTTCCTTCTAACAAGTAAAAACCACGCTTAAAATGTATCTTAAATAGAAAAAATTTAAAATATACAACCTACAACAACAACAGCAGCAGCACAGAAGACAACTAAAAGTATCAAAATTTAAAATAAAATTAAACAAATGTCGTCAACAGATAAAATAAGATTATCCGACGTAGCTCTCCAATCTCGTGCAAGGAAGAATGGAAATGATTCTTGGTTGGGTCGGCTGCGCTAGGCCCAGGCCCATCTCTGCCTATCTATGGCCCGTTCGGCCCATCAGATGTTAGACTCCCAT
>JAOTBA010000203.1:2042150-2072476 GCA_025629845.1 Erythroxylum squamatum
ACTTTGATATGGGGGGAGAGCACCTCTGGCACTTACTCGGTGAGGTCTGGTTATGAATTTCTTACTCGCGTTCCTTTTCCTCCAGACCCTACTAAATTATGGTCTCGCATTTGGCGTCTGCGCATTCCTCAGAAATTTCGATTCTTCTTATGGCAACTTAGATGGCAGATTCTCCCAACAAATGCTTTGCGTTATGAACGTGGATTGGCTTCTTCCCCTTTTTGTTCCCGCTGTGGACAGGCTTGGGAGCGTACTATTCATGCGTTACGGGACTGTCCTTCAGCAAGACCGGTGTGGCATGGTATCTACGGTACTCAGGATGTTTCTTTCTATACCTTGCATTTTGACGCTTGGATTTCCAGGTATGTGCTTGCCCCCTCGTGCTCTAGTGATGATGTTATCAAGTTCATGGTGGGAGCATGGATCATATGGTGCACGAGAAATATGGAGATCTTTCAACATGAATACATGCATTTGGTTGGTATTCACCAATGGTTTTTGAAACTTTTTGATGACTGTCGGAAAGCTTGCACTCTGGATGCGCCCCGAGTGGATAAGCTAGATCGTTGGGTCTCATGGAAGTTTCCTCCTACTAGTTATATTAAAGTCAATGTTGATGGCAGTTCCTATGGCAATCCTGGCAAAGCAGGATTTGGTGGTCTAGCGCGGAATGAGTTTGCGCACTGGATCTTTGGTTTCTCAGGTTTCATTGGTTGTGCTACCAATATGCTGGCAGAGCTTCAGGCTATCTACCATGGTTTGGCTCTAGCATGGACTCGTGGATACAACAAGATTTTGCTAGAATCGGATTCGTTGGACGCTATCAAGTTAGTTACCCAGAAATGCCCTCCATCTCATCCTTATTTGACAGTTGTTTAGGATATTTTGTTTTATTTACGGAAGGACTGGGCCTGTTCTATTGCCCATATTTGGAGAGAAGGCAACCAATGCGCTGATTATCTAGCGAAATTAGGCTCTTCATCCTCGCAGAATTGACATCTGTGGGAGATGCCTACCCCGGGTCTTCGACCCCTTCTCCAGAATAATGCTTTGTCGGTGGCGTTCTTGAGGCCTCCTTGTTTGTGTATCCTTTTTACCAAAAAAAAAAAAAAGCTTTATATGTATAATGACGCCAAGGCTATGTGACTATGTCCAAAGCCATGGTCGTTCCTTCCATGTGCGTACCAAAGGATCACAAGATGGGTGTCCAAATTGGACATCGATAAAGACACTGCGTAACAGAGACCAAGACAATGCCTTAGTTGTACACAATATACCCTCTCTTACCTATGTTTGGTGCCCAGCTTCCAAAATCGTCTTGGATAAATAAATGCTTGGTGAAGCTATGATAATTAAAAGGGACCACAAAGATATTTGAGTCGCAAAACACCTACTTTGTCATGAAAAGCTTCAACGGTTGAGGAACAGCAATGCTAATTGACAAATAATTACTAAAATCCCTTTAATATAAAATTAAGTATTTCTAATGTTATCCCTACGATTTATGTTTTTTTTTTTCCACATATTCTCTCCTTATCTCTTGCGTGCCCTTGTAGTTATCTCACATTGGTGACCTATCTTGTCAATCACCAAATGCCACCAATACCAGGACATGCATTGTCTAGATTAGATAGGAGAAGAAAATTAGGTGTCTTTCATCTATAGGTTGCTTCATATTCAACCGTGTCCTTTAGATTTGCAAGCAATTAAAATCTTCCAAAATGTTAACCACTTAACTTTCTTTATGTTCCTTTCTCTAATACAATTATACTGTTTCGGAAACATCCATATCATTTCGCTTCTCAATTATTACACCACTATCTTCCTCACTTTAATCATAGGACCTATTACCACCTTATTACTTGGCTTAATTTAAATGCTAAGCAAACACAGTTTTTGAAACCCAAAATTCCCTTTTGCCTCAATGCCCCCATCTTTTCAAAGCTTGGAGTTTTCTGCCATGAGTATTCCTTGCCAATCAAGTGTTATCTTCTCGTCATCCTTTATTCTTCCTCGCTTTTTGGTTTTGTCCCTTATACTAGCCCCAGTACAGTAGTCCCACAAAAAATTCCGACATTAAATCCACTCGACACGTGCACAAATTATGTGGTTACGCGAGGCTAGCGCAACGTAGAAGGTTTGAACTTGAAGGAAGTAGGAGATGAAAAACAAGAAAGAGTTAGGTAAAAGATGGGACTTTTGAGAGGTTCGGAGAAGATCTCATGTAGGGACTTTATGAGAACTGCAATAGAGGATAGGAATCAGCCTAATTGTCAGTGCCCAGAAAGTAAAAAAAGGGTTTCTCTGGGATATTCTAAACCCCAAAAATAGCATCCACTTGTAGAAGGCGAGTGGGGGTTAGGGATATCCTTGGCTTCTTTCTTTTGTTAAGAATCGGTACATAATTTCCAGATAAGGCCTCCTTGCATCTGCTTTGTGCCTGGACCACGTATAATATGTAGAAAATTCTTTCAATGGGTATTGGTGTACTAATCATTTGTACTGCGTTAACAATAATATCTTCTTGTAATTAAAGAAAAGATACTACTACGTTTTATGCGTTAACAATAATGTGCAAGTTAGGTTACAGTGTGAAATTTACAATCCCTAACACTTTTAATTGCCTCATTTGACTTTCAATTATTTTTGCCAAATCACATGGACGTTCCATGCCCTTCAATGTGACCTGTCTAAGTTGGCTCATTGATGCAATTACGGTCAAAATTGATGAACTCACAGTTGTTCTCAACTACGGCTAAAGCAAACATATTTTTTGTCTTTTGAGTAACACTCTCAACCTAATCTTCCCCTACTTTTTCTATAATGTTTTAGTTTGTGTCCGACTTGCCACTTCATGCCTAAATGTAATTATGGAGGTTTAATCTACCGTAACAAACAAAAACATAAGAGCAAGCAAACTATATATTTTTACAATAAAAATCATTTTTAAGTTAGTTGATCGGTCAATTTGGTTTATGTTTAAAATCCAATTGTATACTTTAAAACAAAGATTATTAAAGAATTCATCATGAGGGTCGATATCAACCTCTTATTTTTTGTCACCTTTTCCTTTTCTGAATATAATATATTTGTCGGTATTCTTTCACAACTAAATTCCTCGAGTTGAGTCAATGTTAATTCAAACTTTTCTAATATTTTGTCTTCTTATTCTATTTAATTTTTCAATCGAATATTTTTATAATTAAACTTTTTAGCATTACTAATTTTTTAATCAAAGCATTACTAATTTTTTTAATCAAATACTTTTCTCTAATAAAATTTGTAAAAATGTACATGGAACGTCATGTGAAGACAATTAATACTAATGTGAATCACATAAAAGACATCATACCATGAGCGAAAAGGAATCCTATTAATTGTATTTCTTTGTCATATATTATAACTCGTCATTAAAGTCAAGAGAAGTCTTCCAATAGATACCATACATAATTGCTTCCAATTGCTATAGTAGCATAATTATATATAAAATAAATGAACTTAAATGTATTCTCTATCCTTTTGAAACTCTTAACAATTATCAAGAGTTCTTCTATAACTTAATTGCAATCTACTTATGCCAAGTGGTCTTTATACACGTGAATTAGTTGTTATAATAATTAGTTTCTAGCCACATTCCACAAGATGATCTCCTACCTTCAGCTGGTATATATTTGTTTATATGTTATTTCAAAATCACAGTTAAAATCTATTTTATGTGAGGACCAATTATAAAAAGATTTATAATTGATCTTTTTTTTTTCATTTTTAAAAGTCTTTCTCTTCAACACGTAGGCGTTATAAATAATGTTTTAAAACTCGGTTTAAAAGTTACACAGGTAAAATAAGAAATTTAAGATTTAAAAAGTTCAACTAGTATTAGGTCATTATAAAAGGTTGAATAAATTTGAAAATTTTGAAATATGACTAAAGGAAACTGTTCTTACTCGTCAAAGAATTGAAGTTTAATTAAGAAAAGACTATTAAATAAAAATTGATTAGTTTATTTTAGTTCATAAAGACCGACAATTAATTAATAAACTAATATATTTATTTCAACCAAAGTTATTAAAATAAATCAAACTAAAAAGTTAAAAACTAAATAAAAAATTGATCAATTCAAAATTTTTTCGGTTAAATTAGCTAAATTAATTTAGTTTTTAATCATATATTTTGGTAGATATTTTCGAAAATGAAGTGCGCATCAAAGATATGGTATCCAAGATGAATGTTGAATTGAATTTCTGGGTTTTGTTTTGTGGCTAAATTAACTCTTTATTTTTGTTCTAAGTTAGTCCGTAAATGCATGCGTTAGTTGGTTAAGATGCTTCCTTCCTGCATCAGCTTGGTGGCTAAATATGTATAGGCTGGTTGTTGTGGTTGTTTGGTCATAGGGATCAATTTTTGTAGTGCTCCGCATGTTCATAGAAAAAGCTATCCCTTTTGGAATTGTAAAGAGATTTGCTTTCGGGGATTGTACATAGCTCTTTCTTAATTTATTTATTTTACTGATTTATCAAAAAAAAAAAAAGTGGTATCAAATATCTAATTATCATAAATAAAAATTACAATATAAGATAATTATATTTTTTAATATTTTAATAAAAATTCTTCAACTTCGTCCGTTAATTTATGACGTGATTCAATTGAAAGTCATTTCACGTTATGGTTACCGTTTTCAAATGTAAGACGTAAGTGAATTGGGAACTGGAGATGAATTTGATAATTGAAAAACACGAAACTGTTAAAAGCAGAGACAATTGTGTTACTTGCGCATCACCGACTAGAATAATGGGAGTGACCTCATGACTTGTAGCGGTAAGGGACGCGAGCATTAATCAACGGCTAAAATTGAAGTCAAGGTCAAGCTTCGGTTCACGTGGCTCCACTTTGAAACTTCCACGCAATAATTCTTTGACAGCCTTCAATGAAGAGACGTACCCAACACACTTTCACACACACCTTCATTGTTTTCGCCCGTCTTTTTATAATAAATCAATTGAAAAACTGTATATCCAAAATCAAAAAATAAAAGCCAATTTTAAACGAGCGTTGAATTGAATGCCGTTCTACTTGAAGCTATCATTGTAATTAGGGTACAATGGACCAAAGTAGCGAATCGGAGAGGAATGTTAGCCTCAGAAATGTAGCGGTGGGTGGGACGTCGCTAAATCAAAGGTTAAGTATTAACGATTTTGTCCTCTCTTCTCTCGCATGCGGAGCCCCAGTCCAGACCCAAAGTTAAAATTTTTCCATTTTTTGGATTTTGTAAATGTTGAGTATTTTAAGCGGAGTACTTTTATCGTTAACAAGAAATTATTAGAAAGGTTATGAACTTTTAGGTCCTCCAATCATACACTAGGGACGAACGGGTATTAAACTTTCACAAACTCCATATGAGATTCACAAACTCCGTATGAATCGGGAAGCTTCAAGTTTCTTAAGATTTCTCCGATTCAAGGTCAATAGTTGTACGCTTTGATTGACCTCCAAGTCATCCCATCTTTTTACTATTTTTCTAGCTAACTAAAGTGAAGTCACACTTTACCATCACGTAAAAGCCCCACTCAATTTTCTCCACTAGAGAAGCGTCTCTCAACCTTTTCATTGCGTTATAGTCACAATTTTTTGGGTATTAACATCAATTAATCGGTTTCACTAAAAGCAGAGAATAATCCACCCTTGCCCACGTAAGTCGTAACCTAAGTAAAAACCAGCAAATGACCAATTTCAATAGTGACCAACAGTGGCCAGTTGCTATTTAACAGTAAGTGGACATCTACTCTCTACTAATAATACCATACGCAAACCAAACCCCCATTCATTCACCCCCTAACTGCCCACTCCCTCTCTTTCGTTTTGCACCTCTCTTCACCGCCATGTCAGAGAAAGGTTGCGACAAACACGGTCACAAACGTCGAAAAATCTTCCGACGGATCTTCGCCGGAATCCTAATCCTGGCCTTCATCGTCCTGGTCGTTGTCCTCTTAGTCTGGGCCATTCTCCGCCCCAGTAAACCACGTTTCATCCTCCAAGACGCCACCGTTTACGCCTTCAACGTCTCTGCCCCCAACTTCCTGACCTCCAACTTTCAAGTCACCGTGTCCTCTCGCAACCCGAATGACAGAATCGGCATCTACTACGACAGGCTCGACATCTACGCCACTTACCGCAACCAACAAATCACACTCCGTACAGCCATCCAACCGACTTACCAGGGTCACAAAGAGATAAACGTCTGGTCCCCCTTCATCTTCGGGAACAACGTTCCGGTTGCTCCGTACAACGGCGTCGCGTTGGGCCAAGACCAGAGCACAGGGACTGTTTTCTTGATGATCAAGATCGATGGTCGGGTGAAGTTCAAAGTTGGATCTTTCACTACTGGTAGGTATCATTTGTACGTCCAGTGTCCTGCTTACATAACGTTTGGAAACAGAAATACCGGAATCGTTGTTGGTGCTAACGCCGTTAAGTACCAGTTGGTGACCAGTTGCAGTGTGAGCGTTTGAAGATGACGGGGATAACCAACTTAACGGCGTTTAATTAAGCTCCTCCAGTCTTGCTTTATATATATAATATATGATCTGTTAGCTTTAATTTTGGTGGATGTCGCTGTGCATTGGATGGCTATCTGTTACCGGTATACGTAATAACGGCCTTGAATTTGTATATTTAGCGAATGCAAAAAGCATAATTCGATGATAGCAAAGTTTGCAATATCTCAAGTTGTTATTTAATTACATGGAATTTGTTAGATAGAAGATGAGTGTCTTGTGGAATTTGGGCAGTCATTGTCTTTGAGTTTCTATCTCTCTTTTTCCATTGGATGTGTTGTCGTTTTCGCCTCATTTAGTTTGTTACTGGATCCTTAAATTATGATAAATAAACATACTGATAAAATATATTAGTTGCGATGACCTATTCATTTCAACTGCTGCATCGGCTCTACCTACAAATAATGGTGTGATGGAAAGGGACTTTGTTTGAAGTCCATTTACCTTCCTTACCTCCCCTTCTATTTCGCTCTTTAACACGTGCTTTATCCCAAGTTACTGGAGAGAGCAGAGCACCTATGGCTTTATGTATCCTTTGATGATCTAATATTGCCACAACTATCAATCATGTGCTGTTCCATTCCATGTCGTATAATTATTTTACCTAGTGTTTTAGTGCATCCGGAAATTTACAAAAAGCCAAAGTTGAACGCGTTTAGGTTGATTGAGGACAGCAAGAACATGCACTACGCGTCACGCTTAGCCCCTACAGAGGTACACCTTTCTTGGAGAAGCCTTCAATTGCACGCACAATGGCCCAGTACCATTCCATGACGGTTAGGAACGCTTTAAAATAATGTGAGCCCATACATTTGGCGGTCTACCTTTTCCCTATTTCCTGTTTCTTGTGTTGGTATGGTGGAAACCTTGAAAGTTTCTTCTTCAACGACGACAACAATTCCAAAAGTAAAAAAATATAGAATTATGATGTACTTTAGAAAAGCTTAAAACTCGTCAATTTTAAAAATTTGAGAAAAGAAACCATTTTTAAAATTTTAGTTATTAAAATAACCATAAAACACACTATAAATAAACATGTGAACTAACTAAATATTTTTTACATGACAATTCAATCCATCACTTAAATTCAAATAATTAATAAATTTATTATAATTATTGGTTGGGTCGGCTGCGCTAGGCTCAGGCCCATCTCTGCCTATCTATGGCCCGTTCGGCCCATCAGATGTTAGACTCCCATGCAAACACAAAGATCTACGTAAACCTAGCATCCACAGCATATATAAGGTACTATTCTACCGTAATTCAGGTATGAGACGATAACCCTAGCCATTCGTCTACAATTTCAGCTACCAAAACCTCTCACAAATACTGACTTGAGCGTCGGAGGGGCCTCCCGGGAAACAACTCCCGGCCCGCCGTTGTCTGTTTTGCAGGTATCTCACAGTCAGAATCGCACAGACCATAGATCAGAACAACGAAGTTCAACCTCAGCAGAATCCGGCTGAACCAATTCTATTTTTTTATTAACAAACATTTGATTAAAATGGATAATTCGTGTTTATTTTTTATTTTTTCCCCTTTTCTGGTCTAAGGAATTGTTATGACACCTGTACGCCATGTTCTTGAAGGTTTGTTACCTTTACATTGTCATTCAATACCTACCCTCTTTCTCTGACATTCTGACGCGTAGAAAATCTTATATTCTCTTCCATTTATTTATCTACAAGTTTATTCTTATGTGCAAAAATAAACGGTAGAGAAGAAAATTCCCTTTATGATAGAATATGTAAGGAGTATTCGTAGACCTCAAATTAAAGAATTGTTCCTTGCATAAAAAGAAAAGAAAAGAATTGTTTCAAAGATCCAGGTTACGTTATTCATCATCATCATTATCGTCATATCTCGAAATTTCGCACTGAAACAAAGTCTGAGGAGCTTGATATCACATAACTTTATTCTTATTTTATAAAGAGGCTGTTTTCAGTAGACTCATATGCAAATATAACAAAGATAATAATGAAACAAGTTGAAAGAATAAATACGTAAATGATACAGTAGGAAAAGTATATAATGAATATTTAATCATATATATTTCATAGTTATATTTTAACCAAAGTTTAAAAAAAATTTAAAAAGTTGAAAATTAAAAATTTTTGAAAAATTTAATATTTCTTGAACAAAATAGAGGTATATATCTTACCTTTTTTTTCTTAATTATATGTGAGAACAAAAGTTGCACTCGTGAATAAAGAGAGGAACCAATGACTATAGTTGCTTGATCGTAGGGGCATATCATTTGGGTATCTAGCGACCCAAAAGAGAGATCTGACCATATCTAGTCTATATTCTTATCTTTTTAGAAGAATGTTATCTTCCAAGAAGCTATTTATAGCTATAGGACCATAAATAAAAGGTTTCTTTGTAACGTATTTGTCATTTGAGTAGTCACATTCTAAAGAAATGTCAACAACAATAATAAATAAAGTAACACATCCTTTATTCTTCCTTAAACAATTTTTATTATATTTTATTAAATTTTATCCATATATTTATATAAAGTTTAAATAAATATGTTGATAAAATTAAATAGCACAGTATTGAAGCACTTTAACAGGAATAAATGATTTCGTTCTCATACATAATAAGCAATAAACTTTTCTATTCTTTTAGTAAATTATCATATTATTATTAATTTGGTAAATTTTCTAATTATTATAATCGATATTATCTAAATTATTTTTCCTTACTAATAATGATTTATAATATGTAAAAATAATTTAGATAATATCAATGATTAAAAAACTCAACTTCTTCAACCTGTTCAACAGTAAAAATTTTGGACCGTCTAACTTTTCGATTTAGTTTTCAACGTTTTAGTTTAATTGACTTTAATAACTTTTGTTTTTAAAAACGATAAGTTTATTAACTAACCGATTAATTTTTATAAATTAATAAGTTCTTCTAAACTAAAATAAATCAATTAACTTTTATTTAACAAATTTAATTTTTAATGAATAAAAATAATCTCTTTCAATCATATTTTAAAATTTTTTATTTATTCAAATTTTGAAATGTTGATTTACGTTCCGATTTGGATTTTAAAACATTGAATAATATTGATTCGGATGACCATAAAAGTTATTAAAACAAAAACTCTTTAATTTTTATTATTTTTTAATAGAAAAGTTCAGGAAATTGACAATAATTAGTTCATTTTGTTGACTGAATACATTGCCGTATTGTTGAATTCTAAACCAAGTCACGGGTTTCTTTTGAGTGGCATTAGTTATCTATATATATAATATAATATAAGAAGGTCTCTCTCAATAATTAAAAATTCAACGCTTGTGGTGCACTTATTGATCAATACGGAGCTTATTTTGGAAATTGTATTAAATAATTAAATTCATATTAAATTTGTCTAACTTAAAATTTGACCCAAATATATAGGGTTTGAGTTAATATATAAAATGTAATACGTAGTACAGACTCTATTATGTACTCAGGATTATACATGAAAGGGTCAAAATGAAGGAAATGTAGAATACCTGATTTCGGTTCCATTCCATGTTCTGATGCAGTTTTTGATGCAAAAACGAGCTCCGATCTTTCTAGGACAGTTGAGGAAGTTGTTTATTGACACTAAGTTTATGCCTTGTTACAGTTTCTTCAATACGCAAGCTCTCTTAATGGGTCAAAGAACCGTATACTTACGATTGATATATAAATAACTGTAGGAGACCTTAACCTTTATATAACTTCTGTATCAGGCTTCTCCATCACGAGACTGATATGAACCAAGTCCACAATGAAAGGGATTCTTTTTTTTTTGAACTTCGACCCATCAATCTAGATCATTTATTGGGTCACTTTATTACCCTTATTTGAATTGAATTACGTAACTTAACTGATAATTTATTAAAAGCCAAAATTATAGTAATTAATAGTTGTCTACTTAATAGAAGAAAGACAAAATTGTCCCTAAGGACAAAAATGTCTAACATAAAAATCTTTATATAAATTTAATTTTCTTATCAAGTTAAAAATGAAAATAATTAATAGAAAATTATGTATATATAATCTCTTTATAATTAGTGATAAATCTGAGAGTTAATTATCCACTAATCATAACCTCTACAGTGATTTAAACTTGGAAATTAAGGTTATACACAACTCTAAAAGAAATTTAAGACGAAATTTGCAGATTAATTGCATAATTAATCAACACATGTAATTAACCCTAGAATTGCAACATACTATATTCAATAATTGGATGGATAAATACCTGGAAATTGGGGAAACGTTGAATCCATTGTAATATGCGTGTTTTTGCTGATTAAGGTTCGGAATAGCAGTAGGGCCTCCTGTGCTTTATAATACATAGGCCAAGCCTACCCATCATAGCAGGCCCATGAACACGGGCCCAATAATACGTTAAAGAGAGAATTACCATTGACATCTAATTAATCGGGGTTTGTACAAAATTATGTTTATTATGCTAGTCCACAATAATGATAAAATTCTATCAAACTCTTCTTCATCGAAACATTATCAGGCCAAACCCGAAATTAGAATATAATTAATTATAGAATTTAAAACAATTAATTAGAGTATAATTAATTACAGATTTTAAAACAAGAATCAAAATTTCCATATAAGCAAGGTTAGTAACTCTACCAACAACATCACTAACCATTGTATAGCTCACGTGCAATACATACTCTCAATGATTTGTAGGATTGGATCATCAATACTATTTGTGCGACCTATTCATGACAATACCATGTAAGTTGCGAGTTCGTCACACTTGATATCGAACCCTATAATAATGTCTATTTAATATGATCAATGCATGAGACCATTAACCAAATTATCGAAAACATGCATGCAATAATCATATGAACTTTATGAAAAGAAGAAGAAGAGATCACACGTTGGAAAGAAACATACGTGAGTATATGCTAGAATCATGTATCTATGTGCTATTAATTACAAGATTACAATTTCATGCACAGACAAGCAAATACACCACATTAATCACAATGCAAGTATGATCAAACTACCCCAAAGCAAATTTAATTTGTCTTAGATTAAATTGTCTAGTTATATATCAGAGTGGGTAAATAATAATTAAATCAAATTCGTTATTTGACTTTGTATTATTAACTTATCAAATAACTTATTCAAAATTCATAATTTGTATATTATTACATTCGCCTCACAATTTATTTAATATGTATTTAAGGACATAATTTTTATTTTATAATAAAGTCTGATTAATAAAAATTTTGGCTTAATTGACTCGGTGTCAACAAATCAAATTTAAATTAAGTGAATTTCATACCATGTTTAAATTTAGGAGGATTGACCCATTCAAACTTGAAAAACCCAAATTAATATAACTTAATTTAATTTAAGTTAACAAAAAGTATAATTTTCCTAGCTCTTGACTTGGTATTAAGTAGTGATTAAGGTAATAAGCCAGCTTACTCAATGACAATGGCTTCCATCTTTTCTATAGTGACATATAAAAGTAGACCCACCTACATTTATGGTGAACCCTACAATTTAAGGATGTTGTTTATTTTGTTGACTGCCATCTTTTCTTGTGCAAATAAATGATATGGTTTGTGTTGATGAACTCCAACCAAATTTGATAAAAGATATTAATTTGGATTTGGTTGTGTTTGATCTTTTTTGGAAATAAAAGCTGATATTAATGATCCCTATTTAATATAAAAATTACATGTTTTAAATTTTTGGTTAAATTAAAATTTAAATAAAATAATTTTTATAACATTATGATCTTTTTAAAATATTAATAAACATTAAAGTTTGATTTAGAATTTAATACAATTATTAAGATAAAAACGTATCTTTTATCAAAAAAAGTGTAAATTTTATGGTTCGACATATTATTAATGTACTTAAAAACTATTAATAATCTTCTACACTTTTGATTTTACAATATCTGTCTCCCCACTGTCAACCAATATTTTAAAAATTGGATTGAAAGTTAAACAGACAAGACAAGATGTTTAAGGTTTAAAAGGTTCAATCGTTATTAGACCGGACTAAAAGTTGAATAAAATTAAGAAATTTGAAATATGATTGAAAGATATTATCCTTAGCTATCGAATAATTTGAAGTTTAATTGAAAAAATATATTGTTAAATTAAAATTAATTGATTTATTTTAGTTTATAAGAACTTGTTAATTAACAAATATTTACAGATTAATTAATAAATTAACCATTTTTAACTATAAAAGTTATTAAAATAAATTGAACTGAAAGTTGAAAATCGAACCAAAAAATTTGACGGTTCAAAGTTTTACAGTAGTCATCATCTGCTATTATAAATTCCAATCGTGAATTTCAAAATGACATCATAGAATATTATGTATAAAAAAACGTTATTTTGGAGTTTACTGTTTACATATGCTTTGTTTTCTTTAAATATCATATGATTTATGAAAGAAAATTGGTTCAATTATAGCTTTAAAGATGTAATATGAACAAAAGGAAACTTCAAGTGCGATTTTAAGAAGAAAAAATTATCAAGATTCAAAAGGATTAGGTTGGCCAAAGTCTAATAGAGAAATCAACTTGTTTAAATCAAAGTAAGATTTTCAAAATATCCTAAAGAAGCCACAAAAAAACAAGTGAACATAATAAATGAGGTTGCATTGAAGAAGAAATTCCTATCATGATTTTATTTGGTTCTATTATTTTTAAAATTTTAATAATTAAATCTCATTAAAATTTTAATTTAATAGGTAATTTACAATAGTTTAGGACATTAGTTTGGTAATTATGAGTATAATATTTTAATATAATATAAGTTATAACTATTGAGTAATATTCTCATCAAAATTGGTTTAAAATATAATAATAACAACTAGAATATTGATAAAATAGTGTAATTGACTAATTATTATGATATAAGTACCTTTAAATGAAATAAAATTTATTAAGATTTTCTAAAAATAGTATTGTACTAGAAAAATATTCACATATGTATATTGTTATTTTGTCACTATTTTTTTTAAAAATTATTTAGATAGAAGAGATGATAAAATATCATATAAACTTAAAACTTATGATTTAAGAAAATTACTCTATTCATTTTTAAAAAGAAATTCTATATATTAGTAGAATTTATAATAATACATATTAAATAAATCTTGAATTTTATTAATAATTAATTCCAAATTATTTTTGTAAATTTAAGAGCAAGTGGGAAATATGTGAGATAAGGTCACAAGGAAAAGGTTGAAAAGTGCAAAACAAAGAGGACAAAGTCTCTCAAACCCAACAAAATTAGGTCAAAGGTGGAAAACTCAGACAATGGCAACTCAGTATCTCCAACTCAAAAACACACAGCAGAAACCATCACTACCACCACCGCTACAATCTATATCTTTAGTTAATTTTTGGGATCAATAAAGACAGGCTGGAAGTATCCAAACTCCAACCCCACTTCCATTATTGTTTCAGAAGACAATCAATCCACAACCCCCAACACTCTCCCCAACAAAGTGATGTTTCAATACACAATGCAGTTCACTGAGAAAAACCCATTAAGCATTTACTCTACAGAAGAGCAGTGAGAAAAATACATTTTAGAAATGGAAAAGAAAGATTGCTAAAAAGCAAGGAAAATCGCCCTTAACTCTTTTTTTTTTTTTTCCTCCCTTTTCTTGCAGCCTCTGCTAAGCATCTTTTCCTCACTTTTCTTGTGCTTTTGCCCCCATCTCTGTCTTCTTTCTTTCTTTTTTTCCGTCTTGGAATCAAAATTTTTGGTGTGGTTTTTGCTTACTTTTGTTTCCTCCATTTCTCTTCTAGTGCTTCCTCTGCAATCTGCTTCTTATTTCTTTGTCTCTTTCTTTCTGTTCAAGCATTTGGTTCTTTGATCAGCAAAGTCCAATTCCTTTGTATCTCCTTGCTTTGTGAATTTTGTTTTAAATTTGGTAGCTTTTCAATCTGTTATTAACCGGATTTCCATTCCTCTTGGGAATTAATGCTGATAGTTTCTTGGTTCCTTTTATCAAACTGTAAAACTTGAAAGATTGAGTCTTTTTCTTCTAGCTTGTTCTTGGGACTAGAAAGATTGAGGCTTTCTGTTTCTCATGCAGCTTCCAATCCTATAATTCAGTTTCTGAGTTCTTGAGTTGTGCTTCACATGGTCTAGAATTCTCATTTTTGCTAGTTCTTTCTCTTGGTTGGAGTCTGAAGTTTATTCTTGAGCCTTTCTGTAAGTTTCCTGAGAAAATTCATTCTTTAGCTACAATTCCGGGAATTTTCTGTCTCAATTTCACAATCTCTGTTGATTCCCTCCAAATAGTCTGGACCTTTTTGCTTTTTCTCTTATTTGCTTGATCGAAGTCATCAACTTTCTTGATTTACCACAAACTTTATTCATCGTCCGTTATACCTTGTTTGTGTTCCCATGGGAATCTGTCATGGAAGACCAATTGAGCAGCAGCAAGACCTCTCAAATGGCCAAGCACTATCCATTGAAACCGACCCACAAGCACCGAATTCACGCACCAGCAAGACCTCAAACTTCCCTTTTTACAGTCCAAGTCCCTTGCCAAGTCTCTTCAAGAACTCTCCTGCAGTGTCCAGTGTAAGCTCCACACCTCTGCGTATTTTCAAGAGGCCTTTTCCACCACCTTCTCCGGCAAAACACATTCGTGCACTGCTTGCACGAAGGCACGGCTCTGTCAAGCCCAACGAGGCCTCAATCCCGGAGGGAAGTGAGAGTGAGATTGCTTTGGACAAAAGTTTCGGATTCTCAAAGCAGTTCTCGAGCCATTATGAGCTTGGGGAAGAGGTGGGTCGTGGTCATTTTGGCTATACTTGTACTGCCAAAGCCAAAAAAGGAAGCTTGAAAGGCCAGGATGTGGCTGTCAAAGTTATTCCAAAATCTAAGGTTTAGTTCTCAGCTTCTTATTGCCTGTGACATTTATTTTCACTATCAATCATTTACATCAACAATTATAGTGAAATAAAGCATCTTTGGGTTACATATTTGGTTAGCTTGGAATTTTACAGATCTGAGATTTTCTATTACTAACAGTTTCACATGTGATAGAATTGCTGTCCTCTGCTCGTATGGTGATTTTCTGATAGAATTGATGTGGTCTTTAACTTGATAGATGCTGGTTATCACTTACAAAAGACGCGAATGTGGTACTCGATTCTCACTTCTTGTCAGGGAAATTTAATCCCACTGGAGGATTCTGTGCCTGCAATTGATTGGAGACCTGGATATTGATGAGGAGTTTCTAGTTGATTACAGGGAATATCATGATTGGGAGTTCATCTTAATTGAATGTAGATGCAGAACAAGTTTCTCGCACTGCTAACTTTGATGTCCTTGAGAATTGAGAAAGAATCTTTAATGCATTCTAGTTTTTGGTTAAATTTTTTTCCTTTGAAGTGCCAGTACAACCAACTCTGTTGTATTTTTTGTCAACTCTGAGGCCAAGGACTATATATTTTCATCTCATAAAGATTATAATCCTTTGCAGTTGACCACAGCAATTGCTATAGAGGATGTGAGACGAGAAGTGAAGATCCTACGAGCTTTAACTGGACGTAAGAACTTGGTTCAATTTTATGATGCCTACGAAGATGATGAAAATGTCTACATTTTGATGGAGTAAGTTTGGTTTTCCCAGTTTCTCTAAAATACATTTATTATCTTTTTGGTAATTGAAGAATTTCTTGTGTTCTGCGAAAGGCTTTTATGGTTGTAAATCTGTATCGACATGACCAACTTTCTTGTGTGGTTAGTATATTTATCTTGTGATATCATCAGTCTCTGCTTTATGTTCCTTTGCAATTGATGTCTATAATTGATTGAAAAAGATGTATGGACTATTTAAGGTCATGAACTGTTCATGTTATGGAGTTTGAGGATATAGCCATTTGGATCTTACCATTTGTGTATTTTGATGCCTTTTAGGCTGTGCAAAGGTGGCGAGTTACTGGACAGGATACTTTCGAGGTACACTTATTTTAGAGACAGTTCTTCTTATGGTATATGGCTTGCTTGTGCTATGAGATTGGTAATTGGATGAGGTTCAATTTGTGACATATAGGGGAGGAAAGTACTCAGAAGAGGATGCAAAGTCAGTTATGGTTCAGATTCTTAGTGCAGTTGCCTACTGTCATCTCCAGGGTGTGGTTCATCGTGACCTGAAGCCAGAGGTAATTTACTGATAAGAAAGTGGTTGTTTAACTAATATTTTTCGTTGCATCTCTCCTTTTTCATGTGAACAAACAATATGAGAAGTTCGGTAGAAGGAATTTAGGAGTTTGTTTTTTGTCTACAGCTTGCAACATTTGACAATTTTGATTCGGGTAGTGCATTACGTTCTATGTTTGACTTCAGACTCTGACGTACTAATAATGTGCCGTGTTGGTGTTTCAGAATTTCCTTTTTACTTCCAAGGAAGAGAATTCTCAATTGAAGGCTATTGATTTTGGACTCTCTGACTATGTAAAACCAGGTAAGACTGCATAAGCTGCCTTTGTGACTTTTCTCCAAAGTTGAAGAAAGTGTTTGACCATTACTTTATTTGCAGATGAGAGGTTAAATGACATCGTCGGAAGTGCATACTATGTAGCTCCAGAAGTTTTACACAGATCATATGGTACTGAAGCAGACATGTGGAGTATTGGTGTGATTGCCTATGTTCTTCTATGTGGTAGCCGACCGTTTTGGGCCCGTACAGAATCTGGAATCTTTCGAGCTGTCCTCAAAACTGATCCTAACTTTGATGAAACTCCTTGGCCTTCTTTGTCCCCCGAAGCTATAGACTTCGTGAAAAGATTGTTGAACAAGGACTACCGAAAGAGACTAACAGCTGCTCAGGCACTATGTAAGTTGGTGAACACTGTCAATATCTTAAAGCCCTTCCTTTAGTCATCTACCTTGTGGTTTATGGAATATCATTTGAATGGTTATGTGATGTACTGCACCTTGGTCATTTTTTATTAGGTCACCCGTGGCTAGCCAATCATCATGACGTCAAGATTCCATTGGATATTATAGTATACAAGCTTGTAAAGGCTTATATATGCTCATCTTCTCTACGGAAATCTGCACTGAGAGTAAGGAACATGCTCTCTGATACATGCTGTATATGAGCATTTTGCATCCTCATCTTTATTTTTGGAATTCTTCATCATAACTTCTGTTTGTCGATACGGTCTTGAGACATAATAGCGATGTCTTGAATTCCTAAGATATCAATTCAACATCTGCTTCATTTATTGAAGTACTGCATTCTTATTGAGGACTAATAGTAGGTCATTATAGGCAATAGAGAAATACCTATGTAAGTAATGAATGCATAATCTGAATGGTACTAGTGTTGGATTTCTCTGCAACATTGAAGCGAAACTTCATGCCATGGAACTGCAGTATTTTTGTAGCTTTCCCATAACTGTACCATTTGGCGCTTATTTTGAGAGATTAACGCACTTCTGTTATCGTGACAGGCTTTGGCAAAGACATTAACTGTAGCTCAGCTAGCATACATCCGGGACCAATTCAACTTGTTGGGACCAAACAAAAACGGCTTTGTTTCTATGCAGAACTTTAAGACTGTGAGCCCTTTTTCCAATTGCACCTTTTGGACAATTTTTCAACTTCCATATATTTCATCATTTGACTAAGATTAATGCCTCAATCAACAGGCAGTAGTAAGGCACTCTACTGATGCAATGAAGGATTCAAGGGTCTTTGACTATGCAAACATGGTAATGCTTAAAACCTATTGATAATTTAATATAATGATGTTGGTTTTAACACTTTCTCAAACTCGATATCTCCTTGGAATGGTGGTTAAGTGACTATCCTTGTTCGGTGCAGATTAGTTCTGTTCAGTACAGAAAGTTAGATTTTGAAGAATATTGTGCAGCTGCCATAAGTGTGCATCAACTAGAAGGAATAGATTGTTGGGAGCAACATGCTCGCCATGCATACGAGTTCTTTGAAAAGGATGGAAACAGGCCCATCATGATTGAGGAACTTGCCTCGGTATGCTCTCTCTCTCTTTCTCTCTCTCACACACACAATCACACAGATAAAAAACACATATTTGCTGCATGAACAAACATTCCATTGACAATGACAGACCTTATTGGAAGTTCAGAAGAAGTGAGTTTAGTTATGGAATATCAGACAATGTTGATACTGGAGTTATCATGCATGGAATAGGAAAGCCGAAAGTGTAGGTACTGATTCATCATGCTTGAATCTCATTGAACCAATTCCTTCTTTGATAATGATGAAAGTTTCGAGAACTGAATAGGCCTATTAACTTGATGCAACTTTTCGTAGTTTATTACTCCCAAGAATTTGGTAAAAAAGTTTAACCAATGACCTTAGTGACTGTCTTGGTACATGGATACAACTTGGCTTTTCATGATAATCAACAATGCATCTTGTGAAGTGAGCAACATGAGATCGAAGGACGGTATTGCACTATCTTCCATCTGAATTGGTTTTAGTAAAAACTTGATGAGGTAACTCAGAATTAGAGGATGGTACAGCACTATCTTCCATCTGAAATTCCAAAATGGGGATGCAATAATATAATTCAAAGACAAAGAAGAGAAGAAAATAGAAATTTTAGTACTTAACTGAGGCTAATACAGTTTTGTGTTTGCATTTACATGTTTTCTCTTCCAAGTAGATTACAGCAGCAAAACTTCCTGTTAATTTTTGTTTGCAGGAACTTGGACTAAGCCCTTCAGTACCAGTTCATGTGGTCCTCCAAGACTGGATAAGACATTCTGATGGGAAGCTAAGCTTCTTAGGTTTTGTCAGACTACTTCATGGAGTTTCATCTCGCAACTTCCACAAGGCTTGACACGAAAATCCGACCACCCATACACTAAAATTTTCCTTTGTTCAACAATCTCGAACCAACTCGTCGACTGAGAAATTGCAGGCAAATGACGAGCCGAAATTGACGTGAAGAAATCCTGTGCTCTTTCTTGCTAACGGCAAATGGTGCCTGCAGATTAAAAGCCAGCCATTGTGGTATACATTGGTGATGAAACCATTTGTGACAAGGTCTCATGTCAAGAATGTCTTCATGTTTGTTACTTTTTCCCCATTTTTGATAATTTGGATTTAGAGGATTGTACAGATGAGGGTAGAATGGAATGGGAAGGTGTATTTTAGGATCAGTGAACAGACAGTGAGTTTATCCGTTGTGTAGTACTTCTTTGCACTGAGTTTTCTAATAAGTTCTTAAATGTGCTACAATGGAAACTTTGATTAGCCTCCATATTTGCAGCAGTCTACATTCCTCATGAACTGAAACAGAAGAGGGAATTAACAATTGCTTTGCACAGGCATATGACCACTTTTAAATCATTACAATAAATTAAATCATTACAATGTATTATTAAATCAGACATTTAATTGAAAAGATAATTATATATATATGCTTTAGTAAATATTGTTAAAAATTCAAAATTAATCTTAAATAAATTTAATAATGAGAATAAATATAAGACTTAAATCAAAATTTATTAATAAAAATATACAATAAATCTACAAATTGACAATTAATAATTTTTTTAATATCCTAACCCGGTCATGTTTATCTCGAATAATTCGATACGAACCAACTAAACTCATTGCCATCGGTAAATTATTAAGAGAGTTTGTGACCACGCATAGTGGCATCTGAGTGGGAATTCCATTGTCCCAGGAGTCAAAATATATGCGTATAATGCACAGAAAGGACAACATTTTTCAACTCTGAGGTCTGAGCTGCTTTCTATCTTCTTCCTCTCTTTTCGGTTCTCACACACAGATACAGACACAAGGTCAATGCATCATGAGATATGGATCACTGTTACAACAATTTGGGCAACTCTATTTTTGCTGCCATTCTCACGAGCTGATAAAATTGTAGCCTTTCCTGGCCAACCAAAAGTCAGTTTCCAACAGTATGGAGGGTACATAACCATTGATGCCCAGCAACGAAGGTCTCTTTTTTACTACTTTGTTGAAGCAGAAACAGAACCTGCTTCAAAGCCTCTTGTGCTTTGGTTAAATGGAGGTAAGAAAAACTGACCCTTTGAGTGGCTGTCCTTGAGTCTGCAAATATATCTGGAAATGATTGAAATCCTTGGTGGGTTTTTGCAGGTCCTGGTTGTTCATCTATAGGAGCTGGAGCTTTCTCTGAGCATGGACCTTTTAGGCCAAGTGGAGACATTTTGGTCAAGAATGATTTTAGTTGGAACAAAGGTTGGCGAAAGATGGTTGCTCTTGTAAATTTAATCTTTTACAAGGTTGATTCTTGCTCTTTTTGTGCTTGATTCTTTGTTCATTTTAATTGTTGCGTGTGTTGTTTTCTTTTCCTGCAGAAGCAAATATGTTGTATCTCGAATCACCTGCAGGGGTTGGCTTCTCTTATTCTGCTAATAAATCTTTCTACGCATCCGTTAATGATGACATTACAGGTCTATTCATAAATCATTGTTTCAAGATGGTTCTTTTAAAAACAATAATGGAATTAGTGGTGTTTTGAGTCCATAAGTGAGTATTTTGCTTCTTAGATTAAAACTAATCAAGACTTAATTCATTAACAGCACAAGACAATCTTGCATTTCTAGAGCACTGGTTTGAAGAATTCCCTGAATACAAAGACAGGGATTTCTTTATCACTGGAGAGAGCTATGCAGGTAAGTCTCCATTGATCTTTGCGTAAATGCTTCTCATAACTTGTTTCAGCTAAACAGATTCTTGTAAGTGAAAGTATCCGAGTTTGGTAATATCTGTCTGAGAAAGCGCAAAGAATTAATACTTCTTATCAGGTCACTATGTTCCTCAGCTTGTGCTACTTATCCTCCGATCCAACACGAAATTCAATCTAAAAGGAATAGCAGTGAGTGAATGAAAATGCTCATGATTATGTTAATACTAATATTAATTATGATAAAGGGAAAGATAAGGAACTTCATCTTTGATTTCTGCAGATAGGCAATCCTCTTCTGGACTTCAACAGTGACCTTAACTCACGAGCTGAGTACTTATGGTCTCATGGATTAATTTCAGATGCAAGCTTAGAATTATTGATGACAGTCTGTAACTATTCTCAAATTACTAGACAAAGTCAAAATGGCTCTCTGTCCCCAGCTTGTGATCGAGTTAATAATCAAGTCTCAAGTGAAGTTAGTGGCTCTGTGGACAAATATGATGTAACCCTTGATGTTTGCTTGTCACTACTTGAGACACAATCCCAAAAGTTAAATCAATTGGTAAATATTCGTGTTAACCTTCTTATGATTAAGGAACATTTTCTTATGATCCCAAAACTATTTTGTCTGAGGCTAGTCCTGCCTCTATTGGACAGGAACATATGCAGGAAATAGATGTATGTGTACAAGATGAGACTGAAAAGTATTTGAGACGAAAAGACGTGCAAAACGCTTTCCATGCTAAACTCGTTGGTGTAGATGAATGGACATTCTGTAGTAGGTACTGTTCTGGACCTTGAGGACGTTTATACACAAGAATAATGCTTCATTCCTTGTGTAGATTTGCAAGGATTTAATATGATTTTATGGTTATGCAGTTAAAATTGTATGCAAGGATTCAATATGCTTTTATGGTTATGCGGTTAAAATTGTATCTTTTTACTTCTATTCTAAAGACAAATCTGATAATTGATTTTCTTTCATTGATCACAGAGTCATTGATTATGACATGGATAATCTAGAAATACCCATGCTTCCCATTCTTGAAAAGCTTGTTCGATCTGGTATCCGGGTTTTGGTCTATAGGTAATCTAGATGCATATGCTAAATCGATTATAGACATTCTAATCAACAGTATGTAGAACTTTTTCAGTTGCTGCTAGACATACTAATCAAGGTTGGAATTGAACAGTGGAGATCAAGATTCTATCGTCCCCTTTACTTCAACAAGGGCACTAGTGTACAGGTTGGCAAAGCAGCTGGAACTGAACACAACTACTGCATACCGAGCCTGGTTTGTGCAGAAACAGGTTAGCTAGAATCCATTAGTGTACTAAAATTCAGTTAATCCACAGGTTTAATCCAGTTATTATTCTGCTTGTTAATCTTGGTGATAGTATCTTGTGAAAATAGACAAAGAATTTCAGTTAAACAAACGCAAAATGTAGTTTCTGGTTGGCAACCTGAATAATCTATTTTCCACAGGTGGGTGGGTGGACACAAGTATATGGAGATTTTCTATCGTTTGCCACCATTAGAGGAGCATCCCACGAAGCTCCATTTTCACAGCCAGAAAGATCACTTGTGTTATTCAAGGAATTTTTAAGAGGAAAGCCACTGCCACCAGCTTCCCTGCTTACAAAGAAAATCCGTGATAGATCGATGTAGACATCTGTTGCCTATTATCCTCAGAGACTATCACCATTATTTCTTGAGCTCAAAGTTGGTTTTACCAGCTGTTCTGAAGCTGCTGTTTAGAGAACACATTTCTGCCAATATCAGGGGCTCTGCAGAAGTTGCTCTCGTCTGTATAAACATGCACTGGCAATCATTGACATGTCTAAATTTACCATAGAAGTATTTTAGAGTATATTGATATGCATGTAATAGGGAAAGATATCTGAAGAGACTAATTATTGAACATAAACCACAAGATACCATTTTATGTTGAAGACAATGAGGTACATCATTTTGGCTCACAGGTTTGTTCTTGGAAACCAATGTTCATATCGAGTGAATAAACTCGTGCTGATGTTTGTCATATGTTCTAAGCAAGGATTTTGAATAATCATCTTTTAGAAAAGACAATTTTTGACTGGAGAAAGAATAAAATTATCCTTTAAAATTTAAATTATTCATACAGTATAAATTCATCACTGTTTTGAAATACATAATTAAGATACTATTAATCATAATAAATACTTATTGTAACCTTTAAGATAATATTATTTGTTTGTGTTTAAAGATGCTATCATTTGAAGACTGTTCTTCTATTTTTAATATATATCTATTCTTCCTCAACTTTTTTTGTTATTTTTTACATAATTATTTTTATGTTCCTTTTTCTTGATAAATTTTACTTCTACTTAATGGTTTCTATAGTGATAATAGAATTGTAGATAATAGAATTGTAAATAGAAAAATTAAGATATGAAATATATCTTTTGTTCATATAATGTTTATCATCTTAAAGTAAATTTAAATAATATAGATGTAATGTTTTAATAATTATTAGTCCACCAATGTGTTGGTAAACATATTAATGTATGTATAAATATGAAACCTTTAGAGACCCTTTTAGAGTCTATTTGGAACAAATGAAGTTTATGAATATTACACAAGGCCTTTCACAATTATCAGCAAGATATAGACTCAAGCCTTGAAAATTTGCAGAAAAGACTCTTCTTTTATTCTTTTCACTCTCTTAAGGTTAAGTGCTACTGAGTACAAACCATCTTATTTTGGAAAAATACACTTTTTTCACAATCATGATCATAGCCACTATCAGCCGATTCAAAATATACAGGAAAATCTAACCCCATCACTTTAATTGCGATATAACCTTCAGGGAAGCAACTGCAACTGTTGATCCAGACAAATGTTTTTGCTTTAGAAGAGACTTCCTCTTTACTTCTGTCGTGTATCAATTCAGGGAATTCTCGATACCAATGACAAACCGGTACTTTACGGCTCTCTTTATCAGCCTCTCAAGAGCTTCATTTATATACTGGAAAGCAATTACTTCTATCTTGGGGTAAACTTTATGAGCAGCACAAAGCTCCCAACATTTATTGTGTTATTCTTGTTCCACCTGTGATACTACCAGACATGGTTTTCATACCTGAAAGATTGGTAGTGTAAGCAATTTAGTAGACTTGGAAAAATTTTTACCACGTAAACCATTATTTTCTAACAGAGTTTTAGATGACTTCATAAAACTAGAAATGGTACGAAGTAAACTACCAAAATTAAGGTTTGCAGGACTGAATTTGATTTCACTTGGGAACCTGACAAGGACGAAAACACCTGCGGTCTTCAGAAGTGACAAGTGTGCATCAAATGGATGATCACCTGATGCAGTGTAAACTATAAAGTCCAGAGATTTGGTGAGAGCCTGCATAGAATCCATCAGCTCTCAGAAAATGGTGTAGAAAAGAAATATTCATTTTTTTGTGCTGAAAAGCATCTGAGGTTTTTTACCTTCATCTGTTCTTCATCAGATGAGACCACAAAATTGTCTGCACAAAGCACACTTAAGGCTTCCTCTTTCCTGGATATGCCGGTGCTTAACACTGTTACTTTCAATCCAAAAGCCTTTCCAAACTTTACTGCCATGTGACCTAGACCCCAAGTCCAATCACCCCTAAAGATTTTCCAGGTTGGTTCATCTTGTGTCGAAGCATGGGACTATAAACAGTAATTCTGGCACATAGCGGAGGTGCTGCCAAGGCCACGGGATAACCATCAGGTATCTTGTAGCAGTACCTGCAATATCAAAACCAACTTCTTTAACATCAGCTGTATAATAAAGTATTCACTACTAATCCTTCTGTAATCCCTGAGCTACAATGTTGAAGTTTCTTTTTCAGCATTTGACAATCACTTATTGTTTTATGCTTCATCCTCATTAAAGAAGATACACGAATGTCTCCTTTTCGAAGTTACTAGAAATCAACCAGTATTGCAGAGCATTAAAAACAAATGTTTTCTTAGATAAAGAAATGTAGATTAAATGATTTCATAGAGCACCCACCTCTCATGCACAACAATGTAGCTGGAATACCCTCCTTTGGTCACTGTACCATCAGCATCTATACCATTAAAAGTCAATACTGCTCCTTTCAGACAAAAAACTTCTTCTCCATCATTACAATACTCGCACTCTCTGCATGAGTTAACGTAAGTTCCTACTCCAACATGGTCACCAACTTTCACGTGACTAACATTAGAACCAACTTCGTTTACAATTCCCACGATCTCATGTCTGTAAACAGATAATCATAGTGATATAAGTTTATATTCATGGTAATTGATGAGCAGAGGTTTAATGTGATCAGGGCATACCCAGGCACCAAAGGATATTTAGAATCTCCATACTGATTCCTGCTCCAACCAACATCAGCATAGCAGACTCCACAATGAGTAATTTTCAGTGAAACATCATCTTTGCCCATAGCTCTGCATAGATTTCCAAGATTAGTAGGCAGCATATCAATATAGTTTAGGCTACTAACTGATCACTGGGAAAACATCAACTTATTGGGCAGATTATTAAAGAATCAAAGTCGATTTAGTTTATAAAAGGAAGATATCAATGAACTTTTATGAAATGGTTTCCCAGGGTTCAGCCAATTTATTATTCTGTAAGATTTTAGGGAGTTAAAAACAATTTAGCATCAACTTGAACAACTGCAAAAAACTGCAACCTGAACAGTTTATATGAAAATGTCAATGATTATAAGAGTCCAAGATAAGAGTAAAATTCTTTCTACTGTTCCTCCTTTATCACCACACCGAATTCCACGTTTGTTGAAACAAGAAAAGGGAATGAATCAGCTGTAAAGCGCCAATATCCTTTCAGGGCAATGCAAAAGAAGATTTGTTCAGATAGCAATCAGCAGGTGAAAAACACCCCTGAGAACTCCTGCTCTTCCTCTAATTAATACATTTCAGGCTAGTCAAAGTCACTCAGCAACCTCAAACAAGAATCAGAATGATCACCCCTTGCAGTTCCTTCTTGTGATTACCAACCCTCCATGATTATAGAATTATCCTGACTGGTCATTTTTATTCCTCACTTTCCCCTCCCTTTCCCAATATCCCAGGTTAACTATCTCTATATGTAAGATTTCATTTCCATTCCTCGTCGTTGATTACAGTGGAGTCCAAAACCAAATCTGGTACAAGTTTCAGAAAATCCTGCATAGAAACAGTACCACTTAACATGGTAAAACATATTGAACAAACCTTCGTGCAAAATTGTAAGGGGATAAAACTCCAGACGGATCTCTGGCTGCCCATGCAAGACAGTCTTCTTTTACAGTCTCAGAACTCATCATCAAAAGTCAACTGATCAAGAATCATGAATCGGCTACATTAATTCTACAACCAATGATAGTGAGTAAAACCAACTGATAGATGAATCTAAATGGTAAGAATGAAAATTCAAACATGCAAAGTTGATATGCACAAAAGGTACCGTAACATAACAAAGAGAAGAAAAGAGATCCAAAACTAACAAGCGTAGACAGCACTCCAATCAGAGCACCTGCATTTCAAACTATAAGCAACTAAAAACAGAACTCCCCACATTCCAATAGAAGAAGAAATCAGAATAAACTATTCAGATCAGTCCATTTTGGATTGGTTCATCATTAACATATCCAGGCCATTGATTGGAAATGTGCGACCCTATTATCTACCATCATCTATTAGTGGTGTCCCTAGCGTCATCTGTTGGTTTCAAAGATCTGCCCATTATCTTCCAAACAAATAGATTTTTTTTTTTGGTTGGTCTTAGACTAGAGTATCCACCGGCAGACCCAGTGACTAATCCTCTCGCTGGTTTGTAGGCACCTCATAGGGTGGGACAGCTGGCCCAAAGATTAAAGCTGCTCCATACGCAAAACCAAGAATCGAGCCCCTATCTTTAATTAAGGATGAATGAGTCTCTTCCACTCAACCACGCTCATAAGGCTCCAAACAAATAGATTCACACATACATATGTTTTACAATCATATAATAAGTTGTAAAGATCCATTTAGAGCCAAAACCCATCAAGAAAGAACAAACTTGAAATGTTTGCAAGTGGAAAAACACCAGATTCCATCTTCCCTCCAACTTCTCAGTTCCATAACCACAACAGCAACAAACCTCCAGTTACATGAAATCATAAAGACAGAAACTTTGCTCCAAACGTAATGATTCAGAAACAGAGACTTAGAGATTAGATAGAGTAAACGAACAAAAATCAATAAACCCAGAAAGATAGGGAAGGACATTTGTTCTTACCAGACACCAACAGAAGCTGTTACACAGAGGCACAGGAGAGCTCACTTCTACTAATCTTTTCTTTGCTAATAGCTTTTGGAGTGAACCGCTGTATGCATGTAGATAGACTTGTATTATATATATATATATATATTATGTGTGCACATAAACTACAGCCAAGTGGATAATCGCATGTGACCTCTGGTGCAATAAGTTTTGGAGTTAGGGTTGACCAATCGCATGTGATCTCTGGTGCAATAAAGTTTTGGAGTTAGAGTTGACCAGTCGCATTCGACTCAACCACGTCATTGCTCTGCTAATCAAACAACCACGTAATCGCTTCGCTCATCAACTTGAATATACTTCGAACAGAGTTCACTAATCCAGTTTTATCTGTTTTCCTTCGTTCTTTTCTTCTTTAATGTGTTGCAAGATGTCAAATCATTGTTCGTTATACTATCTATGCAATAAAAATTTATGCTTTTTGCTCTAAATTTTGTTAATTTTTGCACATTTGTCTGGAAAAATTATAGTTCATCCTCTGATCACGGTTTCCTGTCTCATGACAGACAGGAATCTGATCACACTGTTTTTGCCTACTCAGCATTTACTGAAAGTACTGATTTCTGTGGGAGGAGGGTATCTGATTTGTCTTGTGGAAAATGGTTTAGAATAAACATTTTCCTTCTCACAAGAACTTCCATTACAGTTTGTTTGTGGGAAATGTCTTTAAGTTGATTTTCTAACTACTCTGTGAATCTGAACGTTCATAACTTGTATAAATGATCTTAAGATTCATCATATGCAATATAAACAAATGTATACTGTAATTATTACTTGACAGTGGCATTGTCAGTTCCAAAGTTGGGGGAACGAAAAGATACGTAATAAGGCACTAGAGTTTCAAAAACAGAGAGAACAGAGGACTGGATAACATCAAAATTCAAGCTTTTCTAGTATGGCTTAGCTTCTGCAAATTACTAATATATGGTTATCGAATGCAAGACTTTAAAGTCCGGTAGGAAGTCAAGTCCATCCAAATGATTTAGTAATACAGAACTGATCATGCATGTATATCACGATATGAACAGAAAAATAGTACAAGGTTACCATCTATATCTTGAGCACTTTATTGCAGATTCTTAATGGTTAGCAACTGATCAAAGTCAATTTGGGCTCTAAGAGAAAACTTTGGTGTATTAGGATACAAGTAAAAAATTTCTCTTAAAGCAGATATTCACGTTCTTGTAGGTTATACTAAACCGTGTCCTTTGCATTTATTGGGTAGTATTTATTCCCTAGTTTAGTTTAGTTAGTTTCCTACGTAACGTAATTAATGTATTAACATGCTTGATTAGAGTTATTCTTGTACGAGTTTGTTTTGGTTGGCATATTTATTTTATATTTTGGCTTGGTTGGAGTTACTCTTGTACAAGTCTTTTCTGGTATATATTTTTATCTTCCTATTTATTGCTAATCTATGACATATTTTACATGTTCGTTATTTTATGTTGACCTGTTTTTTTAGTATAATGATTTTTGTTTCTCTTTATTATTTATTTGTATTTTTGCATTTTTTTGTTTAGTTATTGTTATTACCTTTTTATGTTAATTCGATTGATTGATTGATTTTATTTTATTAGATATGTATAAACATCCATTTATAATTTTGAAAATATCTTCATGATATATTGCACGTGGGTTTATAAAAAATAATTCTCTATTAAGAAGGGATAAAGCTGCGTATTATAAAACCTCTTCAAATTCCTTGCCTCAGCGGTATTTCAATTAGATGTTGATGATGATGGTGACAATGAATTGATGAGTGGACTGTTTTTATTTGTATTTTTAAAACAATGACGAGGAGGAAAATGTTTTAATGTATTGATATGTTCCAACTTGGTATGACAATTGTTCAAATTCATATATTGTGGTTGTTTTTATACATTAGTACAAAACTTGAAATTGGAAGAAGAAAACTTTAGCTCATCCAAAGTGATATGAGGAGAAACTTGATGACATGCTAACTTAGTCATCAACGTGGTGTTAACAATTGATTTGATGTTTTTGTGTTCATGAGTTTGATCCTCAAAATTAAGCACCCAAATTCTCAGTTTTGTCTCAGGTATGTAAATATAATGTTTAACATTCTAAACAATATTTTAAGCTTAGAATTCACCTAAGATAATCTACGAAACAATTGATTCAACACCTTCACACCCTAAGATTTATACTATAAACCAAAAAAAAAAATGCTAACCTTGATCCATGCTCAATCTGTATAATCCCTTTTTGATCGCAAATATTTTTTCTAAGCAAAAGCTTTATCCACTCTCACCTTCTTCTTTTCTTCATTCTTTTTCAATGATGCAAGAACATATGTATCTTTGATAATTGTTCGCTTACATTGACTGAAGGGAGAGGGAGGGTTTTATTATAATTAATAAAACCCTAGTGACTTTAATTTTCTCTGCATGCCTAATAGCCATTATTTTGGGTCCACTTCATATTAGAATCGAATAAAGTAATATGAGTCACATTTTATGATTATTAAATTAATCTAACAATTTCCCATTTGGCCCATATTACGACTTGATTATCTAACAACATAAGTTTGCACCATATATTGAATCTATCAAGCCATCAAACTTCAATAAATTGAAATGATGGGATCAATGTCACAAGTCAGCTAATGACATGATTCCTTCCAAATATCACACAATCAACTCAACTTAAATTAACTATAATCGTGAAACACTATAATTCTCAACTTTAATGTTTTCTCAAAACATAATTTCTCTTCATA
>JAOTBA010000203.1:2077779-2101192 GCA_025629845.1 Erythroxylum squamatum
AGTCTACTGTATGAAGCACTTTTAAAAAAGCTGTTTTTTAAATTGACAGCCAAACAGTCAACTGGCTTTTAAAAAAAACTCTTCTCAGAAAAGCTCTACTGACAAAAGCTCTACTGACAAAAGCTCAACCAAACGGGCCCTAAGTTGATCTTCTAACTGCTGTGTGAATCTGAACGTTCAGAACTTGTATATATGAACTTGAGATTTATCACATGCAGCCCGCACGGGTAGCTCAACTGGTCCTAAGGAAGGTTGTCGAGAGGTCTTAGGTTCGAGTCTCAGCAGCGGTAGTGTGGGAGTTTCATCCAATGTGGTGACTTCTTGTGCGTATTGAATTCTGGCCGTCTTAATCTTACTCAACTCCTCAAAAAAGCCGCCTAGTACTTGGTATGTACAAAGAACTACCACATTGGATGAAACTCTCACGTTGTCGCTGCCGAGACTCGAACCTAAGACCTTTTTATTCGTAACCTTTCTGAGAACTAGTTGAGCTACCTGTGCAGGCAACTCCCACCACTTTGTCTGGCTAGGGTGTGAGGTGCTTGAGGTGCGCGATTCCACCTTTTGGGTGCTAAGAGATTCATCGTATGAATGTGTACTGTAATTATTACTTGACAGTGGCATTCTCAATTCCAAAGTTCGAGGAACGAAAAGACAGGTAATGAGGCACTAGAGTTTCAAAAACAGAGGGAACAGAGGACCGGATGATACCAAAATTCAAGCTTTTTCTAGTATTACTGAATGCGAGACTTTAAAGTCCTGTAGGAAGTCAAGTCCATCCAAATGATTTAGTAATACAGAAATGATCATGCGTATATATCAAGATATGAACAGAAAGATCGTACGTGATTACCATCTATATCTTAAGCACTTTAGTACAGATTCTTAATGGTTAGCAAATGATAAAGTGGACTATCTTGATTTGTATTTTTAAAACAATGGCCAACAGGAAAATGTTTGAATGTACACGGACATGCTCCAATTTGGTCTAACAATTGTAAAAGCTCGTACGTTTTGGTTGTTTTTATACATTAGTCCTAATCTTGAAACTTGAAGAAGAAAACCTTAGCTCATCCAAAGTGATCCGAGGAGCAACTTGATGGACATGCAAACTCAGTCATCAACTTGGTGTCAGCAATTGATTTGATGTTTCTGTGTTCATGAGTTTGATCCTCAAAACTAAGCACCCGAATTCTCAGTTTTGTCTCACGTACTGCTACCAATCAATGTGACTGTGCTTCAATAAGGATATTCGTAGCCGTATTGACGTCGTTTCTAGCTTGCACAAGTGCTTGACGTGCTGAGTTCCTATCAAATCCCATTGAAACTAGCATTTCAATAGAGCTCTCTGGCGGCTCCATGGAGGTAGCCATCGGAGTTGAGTACGTTCTCTGAAGTTAACAAAGTAAACAAATCACTATGACAAAATCTCCACATGCATACTGATAACATGAAATATGTTGTGTGACAGCCCAGAACCAGTTCTCTTGAGCAAAAAACGTAAAACATGATAAAAATGTAGGAGAGGTAGCAAGGAAGGGTAACAAAAGAAGGCCACATCTTTGACTTGTCTAAACAATTGATTTTGATCGATTCCAAAAGCTGCTCAGGATGTTATTACTGCTGTTTAATATATATATTTTGATGCTTAAAACTTCCCAGAGAAAAATTTAAGCAATAGGAACACCTAGTAATTGGTCAAGACCTATGTTATGCTGGTGCAAATTGAAACTATTAAAAGAACTACCAGTATCTAGTGTAAATGACAAGGGTAAAGACATTCATCAAAGAAGCTTGCCTCCGCATGACCAACTGTATAAGTTGGTTCCCTATCTATTACGTTTCTTGTTGTTGCTCTGTGAGGATTCCCATTAGCCGGCAAAGAAAACCGTGAGAAGAAGGAATTCACAAACTCGGGGAGCTGTGTACAAAGGTAAACAATCATGTTTAAAAGAATGTTAAAGTAATGGTCCAGTTTTAAATAAGAATTTAAAAGGGGAACACAAAAAATATATAGAACAAAGAATAGTGATTTTAAAATCTTGATGGACATATATGTGGAGAAAAGATAGGCCAATTAAATCCTGCACAAGCCAAAGCATCATGCTTGATTCTGTGTGCAGAAACTGTGCGAGCATCCACTCTCTTCAAATCAAATAAGGCAGGTTACAGATGTTGAGACTACAGGGTACTAGGGTGCTATCTCAATATACAAAACTGTAATATGGTATAACCTAATGAATATTTAAACTTCCAAAGTCCATTAGAGTTCCAATCTAGTCTTCAACTTCGTTCAACAGCTTAAAACTTTTGGGTTGAATTGTTCCCTATCATAAATTCAAAGCCTTTATAACAAAGAGGTTTTCAATTAAACCATGCTGCTCAAATCTTATCTTGAAAGTAGAATTTCAGTTTCAGTAGAGTATATGAAAACTCTAGACTTTATCCACACATTCAGTCCAATGGGTTTATGTCAAAGGTGTGCCAGAATTACTATATGATCAAGTATAGAGTATCATCAAACAGCTTAAATTTCTGGACTAAAAAGATTTCGTAAGCCTAATTATGGAACTCCCCCTAATATATGCATAGGTAATTTGCTAACTCAAAATTGTCCTTTTTAACTTGAAACAAGGGCATCGTCAAATACATCAGTAAAACTCAGCTGCAAGTTTTACTCTTTTAAATTTATTGTTGAAAGGAATTTCAGATAAGTGAGAAAACCTTCGCTTTCCGAATGCCAAAGAGATTGAAGCGATATAAGGAACCAGCAAGGATACCACATATCCCTGGCAGAACAGATCTCTTCCAAGATGACAAAAGAAGCTGCAAAACAAATACTAAGATCAGCTTCTTCGCCTATGCTGGAAGAATTGAAATATATTAGAGTTGTTGCAAAAGAAATGTGGTAGATACACTCACACCTGCAAATAGGAAAATATGTACATAGTTTCTACCTGAAGACCTGCTAGATATGTGAAAGATTTGTCAGAGAACTGAATTCTAAAAGCCCGAAGCCTTGTTGAGACTGGTATGTCAAAGTAAAAGGGTACAAAAGAAGCAAATATGAGACTGTAAGGTCCAGATGTGAGCGTTGCTGATGGATCTGCAAGAAAAAGGGTATACATAACTAATTGTTGCAGCACAGAGGAATACATACCAAAACCACCTCAGTGCTAAACCATCTCTTTGTGTTTATTTCTGTTTATTAACCAGTCACCTTGAAAATGTTTATTTGGGGGATATCTGTCATTGAGATTTTCTTTAGGTAATAAAGCTGATTCCAATTGTTTGAACAACTTGCGATTTGCTATAAATAAGAGTAAAGATCCACCGGAAATAGTATTATGTTGCATGTATAATAACCATGACGACAGCTCTGCTGTTGTTAATCAAATCTTCACCCAGAACACTACTTGTTTGGAAAATATAGCATAAATTTAACTGCCATTACTCATTTCCTCTATGCAAGGAAGAATACAAGTATATTATTGAAGAGAAAATAGAAAACTAAGTTGTTAATCAAATCTTCACCCAGAACACTACTTGTTTGGAAACTACAGCATAAATTTAACTGCCATTACTCATGTCCTCTATGCAAAGAAGAATACAAGATTATTGAAGAGAAAATAGAAAATTAAGTATCAATATCAAGAAAAATACAGAACAATTCAAGTATTAGTTACTCCATACACAAAAATCATAGTAAGTTATCTAAAGTAGAAGAGAATATGAAACTCACAGCTCATGGACTTTCAGTTCTCAACATCACCAATTGTGCATTCATTAAAAAAGGCAAGACTACAAAATAGCAACTCATGGAACAATACACATCCCATATACCTTTAAGGAGCATTAGAGTAAGGGACTCAAACAGCATTGACACCATCAATGAGAAAAATATAAAAACCTGTAGAATTGCGGCTGGCATCAAATTCAGGAAGTAACAAATAAAAGAGGAAGATAACAAAGATGAAACTATGGAGTTCCTATATTTGGTCCATAGTATGTATCAACTGAACTAAAATAAAACTAAAACCCGATGCAAAAGTGGAGAAAGTACAAAAAAAGAAGCTCCTTCATAGAATCTCGAAATGAATAGGTAGAGGCTAATGGATGAATCAGCAGAATTTGAACTAACAATCTAGAGAAGTTATAATCTCATTCCAGAATTTAATCAAAGGGCTGTGGTTACGCATCTCACTGGTCACAAACATCCTAGTGAATTGTGAACTAGGGAACTACTCACCGAATACTTATTAGACCCTATCTGTCTCTCAAAGACCCTGAAGTAGTATAGAAGATATAGTCCAAACATCAATTCTGGGGTAGAAGAAAAGGCAAAAACTGATGCGATTAACTTCCATACAGGTGGCCTCCTGAGAATATCCTGAAAGAAGGAAAAATGAAATTTAAAAGATTTACATTAGCATCAAGTTTAAGGACCTCAAGCCATCTTAAATGAAGTTAGAACATAAAGTCATGATATTCATGTCACGTGTAAATGACTATTTCAAAGTATGTCATATGATGATAACAAAGACGGTTTGGCAAACATGTACCACCCCCCCCCCCCCCACCTTCCCAGAAAACAAGAACATCTTTGACTAAAACTGCAACGCAATAACAATATTTTGCAGTGAAATGGTATGCATGATTCATTTAATATCTAGTCAATCCTTAAGTATCTGCTTACACACAAGATAGTAGATTCAGTGGCAGTTCTCTTTTTCTGCCTTAAAGACTGTATTACCCTACAAATTCAATCATATCTCTTTCTTCATGTCTAGCATTGTATGCACAAAGATCTCTCCATTATGTTACCCACATCCAAAATGTCAATCTCCATTCACTGATGCACAGGTGCCTGAACAACAGTTTTTGTGCAAAAGGGAAAAGAAAGTTGCTAGGTGTAAACCCTTAACACTATAATTGGTTTATCCAAGATAAGCTACTCTAAATATTGTTGAAACTAAAATTGGCTGCAACAATCACTTGCCAATGCTCAACGATCCATTTAACAGTAGCTTTGCCACAATGATTAGCACTATTGAAGAGAGCTGAAGCAAAATCATAAATATCAACAAATTCCCCACCAAAATAAATCTCAGATACATTAAGCACCAACCATAAAATTCTTAACCCGTAAAACGACTCCTAGTTGACAACACCTGAAGCTTAGTTCAGATCAATTCATTTAAAGCATTGGAAACAACATCCTTTAAATATACTCACAAAATTCAGGCAGAACGAGAAGATCAAACAGAACATTTACAAAAGGATAATTCTGATACAAGTTCAATCTATTCCAATAAATAGCAGGAAAAACTCGCTTAAAAATATGTCCAAAGAAAGAAATTTTAGTAAGACCATAAATCCCAAAAGAAATCCTTTCAGGAGGAAAAGAAACAAAAGCAGATAGCCAGACAAATATAATCACCTGATAAGAAAATCCAAGCTTGGAAGACGTGCCTCTGACCCCAAAGAAAAGGGTGAAGACCGCAGACGCAATAACAAACAATTTCGTAACCGGGGCATTGTCTGAATCACAACAAAAACCACAATAAAAGAAAAACTCAATCTTTTTAGCACAATCATACGTATGGGAATGTATATCGAAAGGGTTTCTCAATACACAAAAGACAAGTGGTTCCGTGTGTGGTAATTGAAGAAACGAAGAAATTTTGGTTAATGGGTACGAACTGAATCCGGAGGGGCCGCCGTTCATAGTCAAAATCTTCGTCCTCGTCGTCTTCTGGGCGGAGCAGGAGAGGAGAGATCGGCGACTTCCCTTACTTTTCCTGATTTATTTGGTTTTGGTTAAATTTTCACTTTCCTTCTCCAATCTTTTTATATATAAACAATTCCTAGTTTATAGAAATTCCTCTTGTAGAGTAGATTCCATGTACTTACCTTCTCTTGTAACTTTGTTTCACTTTTTATCTCAACTTTTGTGAAGAGTTGACAGAATCAACCTGGGACTCGACAACCCAATCCTCCGATCAGTGCTGATTCAGAAATTTTTTTAAGTGGGGCAAAATTTTATTTTTAATAAAGGCAAAATTTTAATAGAAGCAATTTCTTTTATAAGGGCAAAATTTAAAATAATAATTTTTTACATAAAATTTTTTCGAGATAGTGGGGAAATTTTTTGGGGGCAGTGGGGGCAAGTGCCCCTACTTGCCCCCATTGTGGATCCTGTTAAAATTGAAAAGCTCAGTAAACTCAAAAGAAATGGGAAGGAATCGCACAACTTTCATTTATTAGAAACAATGGCTTTATAGCCTTTACAGAACAAAGAGACGTTGGAAGATCCCAGAAAATTTTCTAACTTTCCTAAGAATAAGGAAACAAACTGACTTCCCAAACATACGGGATATTATTGAACGGCAAAAACAACTTATTCTAACAGATCCGCCACTGCCTCCAATGAGGGTTTGTACTATTTGGGTTTAAGCAACTACAATTACTGGGCGTTTGGTTTGAGCGCATGGCTATGGATATAAGTATAACAGTAATGAGGGGTGAAGATAGGTATGAAAAATAAAAAAATAATGTTTAATTTTTAACTTAAGTTTTTATATTAATATTAATAATATTATTTGGTTTGTTGCATTCTCGTCACGATAATACAATACTATTTTTACTTTCACAAGACAATTATAAAAGAAAAAAATGAGCAGATTGGTTTTACAATTCTCGTTCAATCTATAACTATATACATTTTCACATCATCAAACCATATAACAGATTGATTATTCTTCTGATTAAATCATAAAACGAGAATATATAAGAAAAAAAGGAGCAAAAGCTCCATTTACAATGAAATGCGATAAGGCAAAATGAGAGATTATAAGAAATTGAGACGCGATAAGGAAGTAAAGAGGATAGTCGGGCAAAGGTTGGGGATAAAAGAGTAAAAAATAAACGTGATAAAAACTTAGATTGGAATGAAAACTCGATACCTACCCTCTTTGTTGGGTTTAGTAGATTCTGAAATTTTGGGATAAATCCATTCTCCTCGAATTTAAAACCTCAAAACAAATACTGTTTTTTTACAATTATTCCATTTCTACGTTCTCAAACCCGCAAAACAAACGCCCCCTTAAAGTTCAATCAATTCCTTAATTTAAATTTTAGGTTTTGATTTGGTAAAAAGTTGATTTTAATAGAGATGACTTTTGGGCTATCTGACTCGGGTTGAATGGGCCTTAGGTCCAATTTTTCAAAAAAATCAAACATGGAACTCCGACTCGAGCTGCCTAAGTTTAACACGACCCGAGACCCAACATCAATAACAAAAACAACATCATCCGCACCACCTCCGTCGACGTTCTACTGTCGGTTCTGCCTTTCCCCTCAACGGCCGGCGTTCTTCTCAACATCCTCTTCTTCCACTGTTAGCTGCTTCATCAGCGGCAGCAGTGTCTTCGAGGAGTTCGTGTCCACTCGGAAATCATGCTTTGACCGTGGGTTCTCTGTCATGGCCAACATGCTCAAACGCATCGTGCCTCTTGATAGCGCCATTATCTCCAAGAGCGTTTCTAATTCCGCTAAGGACTCCATGAAACAGACCATCTCCACTATGCTTGGTTTGCTTCCGTCTGATCAGTTCTCCGTCACGATTAGGGTTTTGAAACACCCACTTGATCGCCTTCTCGTATCCGCCATCATTACTGCTTAAATTTGTTATTTTTTATGAGAAAAGGTTAAAAGTTTTGTTCTTTTATTGGTTTAATTCAATTGTTGTCTTAGTGCGGTTTGGTCTGTTATGCCTCTCGTGTAGGTATACGCTGGAATACAGAGTATAGGCTATCGTTGAAGAGGAACTTGGATATATCAATGGAGGACTCGAAGAAATATAAGCTGGAATACAGAGTATAGGATATCGTTGAGGAGGATCTTGGATATATCAATGGAGGACTCGAAGAATATAAGCTGGAATACAGAGTATAGGATATCGTTGAAGAGGAACTTGGATATATCAATGGAGGACTCGAAGAAATTGGATTCTCCTAGAGGAGAGGAGTTGTGGAGAGTGGAGTGATGAGGGTTGGAGTGGGCTAGCGTGGAAGAGCTTGTGCCCAGATTTTCACACGACATCGTTTTCGTAAGGGTCCCTGTACATATGATACTATTACATTGGCAAAATATGATGTCATAAATGTCATATTAAAATTGAAAAAATTAAAAAAATTAATATTTATTATTTAAAATTTAAGCTATAATTAAAATTTTGAGGAAGATTTGAACTTTTATTTATAATTGACCCTATTTTTAATATTGTTTGTTCTGTAAAAAAGAAAAGAAGGTGAGATAATTATTAAGATATAAAGATTTTAATGATCTATATGATATGCCACAAAATATAAAATTTGAAGTTAAAAGTAAAGAAAATGAATAATTAATTCTAAAATATCTAAATTTTAGAATTTTTTTTTAATTCAACAGTTATATTTTTAAAATTTTAAATTAAATGATGGATGCTTTACAATCTTAATAATTCAATTCAAAAGGTTAAAACTCCGGCCGTTGCGGCCTCTAGTTGGGAAGTGAGACTTTTAATGCAAAGAGGTGGCAGACTCATCAGGAAGCACGACTCAATGTTGACGCAGGAAACTATGCTGGATTTAGGTTCTCCTGACCATAGACAAGTGTTCATTAAACTGTCAGGAATGTGATTAAACTGGAAATACCAGATATGACGTCCTGATGGAATTGGAAAATGACTGCATAATTGTCAATTTCTGCAACAATTGAGAGTTGCTTCCTGTTTCTGTAGCAAACTATCTTAGATTAACATGTCAGATTCATGTCTTTCAGGGTTTCAATCGTCCGGATTTCTGCAGACTGCAAAAATCCAGGAGAATGCACCTATCTTCTCGTCTTCTGCCAAATCATAGTTTCTCTTGAATTGGTAAGAATCTCAGGAAAGAGAAACTCTTTCATGTTCTGCTACAATCAGAGCTCTGTGATACTGTATGTGTTCAGGTTCTCTACATCAACAGCAAAACTTATGGAGCCTAATGGTCACCCGTCCAGGAACCTTTTGATGACTTGAAGAAAGGGAAAAACGAGAGGCCTGCCTATATAGTATATACAAAAAGCTAATGACTAAACAGTTTGGCATCTGACTACTCCAAAACTCGCTTTGGCCAGAGTTGTTTCCACCTGGAGATCTCTTCCTCCCCATAAAGCTTTCTGATTCCTCCGTAGAAGCCATCGGCTTCGTTTCCTTCTTCCCGATGACCCTTCCGATTTATTATGGTTCGTCTCCATTGAGAACCAGGGCTGTATTGATTGAACTCCAAGATCGCCATATCTGTTGGCAAAACTTTTCAAATTAGACACTTCAAAAGGTACAGTAGCATCAAAAGTTCCTGTCTGTCTGGATAGCTCTGGGAATGGTGTTACTTCCTTAGGACTGACATATACAAAGGAGTGCAGTTTTTTTCCCGGATCTTCTTTATTATAATTTTATTTGTATATAAACAAAAAATGTTATGGACAGAATCAAATATGCAGTATTTACAGACAAAAGTGTTCAGTTATTGGGGTTAGAATGCTACAACAGAAGATATTGATAGTTTAATTTGTGGCAAGTCCAAAAAAAGCTATCTAGAGATGTGATCAAGAATATGGCAACTGCTGTTCAGAGGATAAGAGAAAGACACAGAGAAAAAGCTCTACATTCCATGAATTCAGAAAAGTGTTCTCTGCCTCGTGTCTTTTTTGCTTGGCATAGAAAACTACAGAACCTATTTTATGTTCCTATCCATGCATAAAAGAGAGTGCATAAAAAGAAAAAGAAAGGAAAAAGAAAGAACAAAGAGCAGATTTGAAGAAGATGCTCTCACCAATGTCGTGACAATGGCAGCTATTTGCATTCCCAGCACAAAATTCCTGATGACCAACAACCGCATACCACCAGCCTGTCGGTTTCACAGAAGGCATTAGAACAATATCCTCATGACTCCGAAATTTCACAATCTCCTTTTCTTCCTAGAGATAACATTCTGAAACTAAACTATCCAAGCCAAGATCCATGAAATGTTTTAAGATTTCCAAGCTTTTCAAATAAAACAGCATACATGTTAAAGTCCTGCAAGCACCAACTTGATGCTATAATGCTGAAGGGACTCTAGATACCAGGATCTTCCAATCCAATGTGTTCAGAATTATATAGGTTTCCACAAGGTTCATGAACTCATAAGAACAGTAATCTTCTTATGGCAGAGGACTTACCATAGGGAAATTCTCTGCTCCTCCTCCATTGGATCTCAACATGATCCCCAGGTCTCAGGTCATCTAAACAGTTGGAAACATAGAGAACATCTGCAGGATTGTCAATTGGTGGAGCTCTTATCCTACCCCAGCATATGTTTTCTTCTATTGTTCGTCTCCCATATGGAGAATACCTACAGAACAGAAGAGGACCTTTTTTTACGTGTTCCTCAGAATCTACAAGTCTGAGCATCATTTACTTCCTCCTCCTGAACTAAACTTATGTACTTAGCAATTGAACATCACAAGAAGGAAACAACTTGACATTACTTGAAAAGAAAATGCTGATAGTTTTTGAAGTTTCATATAGGATAGTTTTCCTTTCAGAAAATTATGCAGCAGGTTTCTGCAGATTCATAAATATGCAGTTAAGAAGCCTAATTAGATAAACTTCAGACCTCCTTCTTTACCTTGCAAGGAATGTATCAGTCCTAGAATCATAGCTAAGCTGTGCATCATAGGAGGAAAGCATGAACCCAACATGCCCATTCTGCCACAAGAACAGGGAAAAAATGTTCTCTACTTTGTTAATATCACGCATAAGAAGCAACTAGTGAAGTATAGAGATCAGTGTGATTTTCTAAAAGTACGCGGACCTAAAAATCAGGAACATAGTTCTGTTAGAAAAATTACCTCGCGATTGTAGACCTGAGCTGGGAACCAGAACTTGCCAGTTTCAAGAGAGAGATACAAAGCCATGATTGAATCGATTTGGAAGCCAGTTTTTGGCTTGGTTCTACTTTGAAAATTTGGTTTAATCCAAGGGAAAGGCCAGAAACTGCCAAGAGTTCCTAACAAACCCTTTTGACTGTTTTGATTCAAGAGACTTGTTGGCTTCTTTCTGGAAGCCATAGCCATGGGCCATTGCCATTCCTTGTGAGCAACTTCACCAATCACTTTACCCCATTTCTGCTTCAAGTGTTTCTCCCAAAGATGATCACTCATACACATACCCCTTAAACTGCTACATACTTTTGCCATACTACACAACCCAGCTGGCGAGAGCCTCTCAAGAATGGTTTCCAAGGCCAAGTCCGGCAAATCCAGTAGAGAAGTCTTCACATCTTCCACTTGTTCTGGCTCTCTCGAACCAAGATTCATCTTCATCTTCTTCATTGGCATTTGGATTGGAACTTCAAAGAAGCCAATAGCAAGCCAACCTTTATGAAACATGTCCACAAGGGAACATGAAAAGTCCTCCCAAAACCAAGGTGACCACAACAAGGACAACAATCTCCACCCACCCTTAATTGGTTGGAGTTGCTTGAAAGAAAATGACTTGAAGAAGAACACTAAAGAAGAGCAAAAAATCAAGTAGAAAAGCATTGGTTCAAAATTTAGTAGAAACGATAAAAAGATGAAAGGAAGAAGAAGAAGAAGAAGCCAATCAATCTGATATCACTCAACAGCAAATGAAGCACATAAACAGAAGCAATGAGTAGAGGATTATATGAATTTGCTATTCTTCTCTATTGGAACCCAACCAATGGAAAGTGACAGGCTAGACAGTTTGGCAAAACCAAGACATTTATGAAAAAGAGTGACATATGAAGACACCGAGACCGACAAGCTTTTAATGTTGGTAGTTACAATACCAAACTGAACAAGGAGCAGACACCAAGGTTGCTTCTTTAATATGGCATATGGAGCTTTTCATGGCATCTCCATACACTGAAGAGAAACCCCAAGTTGTTCGGGGGCAGCTGGCAGTTGAAGATTGGGAGTTGTTTTTGACGGGAAAAGAAATAAGAAAAAAATCCAAACTTTGGGAACGTTGAAATAGATTTAGATTGTGATCAAAGAGACCCACTTATCAAAAACCTATGAACTCGAGGAACACAAAGAGAAACCCCATTAAAAGTAATGGAGAATCATATGCAGCTAATGGACCACACTGTTTGGTGGAGATATGGATACTTTTAAGTGGCTGTCAACCCTCTGTCTCTCTCTCTCTCTCTCTCTCTCTAATCCAAAACTCCAAACTTTTTATTATTATTAATCTGAAACTCCGTAACTTTGTGTTGTAATTTGCTACTAAAAATAGATAAAATCACTAGGTAGCTTGCAGAACCTTTGATGATTCATTTGACGAAGATTAGGATGAACTTAGAAGTGGAACATAGAAATCTTACGCAGACAATATCAAATTCCCTATTTCAGTCACCTTATTTTATTAAATTTTATCCATATATTTATATAGGATTCACGTAAATGTGTGAATAAAATTTAATGAAACATGATAAGAACACTATAACTGAAACAAAAGATTTGATCTTCGTCAAAACTAGAGACTAAAGAAATGAGTAATAAGAGATTAAAGTTAAAAAGGCAATACTTTTTTTTAAAATATTATTGTAATAGACTGTAAATCACATTTAATAACTTATAAAACAAGTATTATTTAATTATTTAATCACTTATAATTAAGTGACATATTATATCCAAACCACGATTCTTAAAAAACTTTTCTTCACTACTTAAATTATTTCTTATAATATTAATAATAGATTAAGTTGAATCGTGTGAAATTTTGTTAATAACTTGAACTTAATTGAATTTTAAATTAGATCAACAATTTTCAAACTTTTTAATTTTTAAAAAGATTTTCATATTTGTTTAAGATAAATTAAATCAAACTTCTTAATTTAAAAATCCAATTTAAAGTCTTAAATTTTTTGAAAATTTAGGCCAAAATTCAACTTATAATTTTCTTATTGATAGAGTCAAGTCCGAATCAAAATGATGTTAAAATTTACGATTATTAAAAAAATTAATTCATTACTTGGATTATTTCTTATAATATTAACAATATCATATCGATTTAAATTTTTTTAAATAACTTCAATTTAATTGAATTTAAGGTTAGATCAACGATTTTTGAACTTTTTTTATTTTCAAATTTTATACAAAATTTAAGATAAATTAGGCACATTAAATCTTCTGTTCCTGTTACTCTGCCCCAACTCTGTTCCATTAAATCTCATCCATATATTTATATGGGGTCTACACAAATGTGTGGATGAGATTTAATGAAACATGATAGGAGCACAATAATCAAAACAAGAGATCTGGTCCCTAAATTAAGTTAGGCTTCTCAAGATAAAAGTTCAACTTAAAATCTTAATTTTAAAAAAAAAATCAATTCAAAATTTAGTCAACTCAAAATTTTCTTGTTGATTTCAAATCAAGGTGAGTCAACTCCGAACGCAAGTGCCAACTATGATTGCTTAAAGGCTGAGGTAAAACTCTTTGGTGGATAACAAATGGCACCTAGTCATCAGGCCATCATAGCACAGTTGAAGTTTGGCCTAACTTCTACCAAACCTCACCCAGAGCTCTACACATCCACGTAAATTTCCGTGACGATCCATCAGATTATGATCATTAATTTAGAAAGTGATTAACAATGGATCGTTAACAAGAAAAACAAAAGGACAGAGAGAGAGATTAAGACAACTCCAACTTTGTCTTGTGATTCGATTTGTATATGATCCCAATGCTCTTCCTGTCTTGTTTTTAAGACAACTCCAACTTTGTCTTGTGATTCGATTTGTATATGATGCCATGCCAGTGCTCTTCCTGTCTTGTTTCTAAGACTACGCCAACTTTGTCTTGTGATTCGATTTGTATATGATGCCAGTGCTCTTCCTGTCTTGTTTTTAAGACAACTCCAACTTTGTCTTGTGATTCGATTTGTATATGATCCCAATGCTCTTCCTGTCTTGTTTTCACCTCCTCATTCTGTATTAAATTGCTAATAATCTTTAGAAAATACTAAATACTCGTTATCTGGTTAAGTAACAGCTAACTAATGATGAAAAAAATACCCAGATTTATAGTAATTACAATCGCACGTCTCATAATTATTGTAGTTGATAATAATCGCACGGCATGCGTGAAGTTAAAATTCATATTGTTAAGAAAATAATATCGTTTTAATCAATCAAATCGAAATGTTTCATACATAATCAATTTTAAGCTCGGTTTAAAACTCAAGATTTATGATAAATTTTATTCGTTAACTTTGAGTCGATCGAAATTGGACCTAAGCTATTTAATTACAAGAAAATTAAAAAAAAAGTACAATGTAATCATCGAAAGCATCTAGGAGGTTACTTCTTTGATGCATCTGAGTAATCAATGATGATAAAGATAAACCCAACTTATAGTAGCTGAAGGTGATGTTTTTTCCTTTTATGGGTATATTTTGTAGTTTAGGTGAACAACGTTTCAGGTAAAATTAATATGATTTTCATGTTCTTGAAACCTAAAAATCTTTCATGTATAATACAACTTTTTGGTGTTCATGACATGAAACCAACTTTTCAAATTTATGAAGTTGAAGAATTAGTAACTTTGAAGAATATTTAAATCAGGTCATTATCATTACACTCAGTCCGAAATCCCGCAATAAAGCGGAGTCTGAGAACATCTGATAGTATGCAGCCTTATCCTTACATAAAACACGTAATTCGCAAATTATTAGCATGTATGAACGGTTATCTAACATGAACTTAAATACTAGCGACTTATACTAATTAAAAAACACATTAAAATGATGATAATACTAATAACCTAATATGCACTTTCATGGAGTCTAGCCATGGTGTTGGAAGAAAAAAATCCTCGATTATTCTTAGGATCGGTTGAACTCCTGTTTATGGATGTGGTTGGTTATTAGGTGGCTCACACATGGGACCGCAAACTTGTGGTTGGAGCTGTGTTTGATCCACCAAACTTTCTTGCTTGACCAGACTCCTACATTGATTGTCCCAAACAACAAGTAATCTAAGTGCAACTAAGATAGGAATGATCATGTATCCAAACTTCCTTATGCCTTAAAGCGTCTAAGTTATCTGTATCGTAACAAGTTTCGCTCAATCTAATCGAGCTTAAAATCAATAAATTATGATTGAATTGAACAAATTTCGATTTAGTTTTAACTCGGTCTGAACTAGTTCAACAAAACGACGTTATTTTAAACTTAACTCAAATCTAATCAGATCAAGCTCATGTCGCATATCCAAGGGGTTGGAGTCACTGTGCTATAAGTGGGTCAACGAATTCAAAGATTCTTAAATTTTACTTGACCTCAAGATTTTATGTTATGGAATGTGGATTATATTAAGGAACGAATGAATAATTATGATAAACTACAGCAACAACACTTTATCGTAATTTTAAACATTTTACTTGACCGTAACGATCTTTAATTAAAGGATGTAGATGTAGATTATATTTATTAATCAAGTCCTTATTTAATTAATCTCAGTGGTTTGGTGGCCTATCATGAATTGCTATTATAGTAATTGTCTTTTTACAAGTTTGCTTGAAAAGAACCAAACCATTTCATATAAGTAATACCTTAGAATCTCCGGCGTCCCAACTAATTAGCCCCCGTATGAGACAAATTAAAGTGATCTAGTTCTTTTATATATTATGGACACGTTGAGATCTAGTAACCCTTAAAAGCAGAAATATATATTCTATGAACCTAATCAATAGACAAAATATGAGTAAGATATACATAAAAGATTGTTCTTTGTACTTTCAAATAGTATGAACTAACTAAAATAGTGGAGGGTAGAGTTTTATCTCATAATGGAATCATTGGTCAAAGGAATATATGATTTTGGTCCTGATGCTTTGAAATATTTGATTCCATAATAAGCCACAAACTTATGGAGCAGACCACCATGGATGAATCATATATAAGAAACAGACACTTTTTATAATGTCTAAGAACAGGTGTGATGGAATCCACAAAGAAGGGTAAAGAAGATAAGAGAAAAAAAGGAGGGCCTATTAAGAAGAGTACTTTCTTTTCAAGGCACCTCAAAGTGGAGCTTTAGCATCATCAATCACTAGGGTTTTGGAAGTACTTAGACAATTAATATCCATATATATAAGAGTTTATATATTAGGTTTTGGATTTGGGTTTAATTTTTTTTATACTGTAAATTTTATTTTTAGGTACATATTGAATAAATTGTAGAGTATATACAAATTATGTGATCCTATTAAACTAATAAATAAAATTTGATTTAATTAAATTTTAATTAAGCTCTAACTTAAATTAGTAAAAATTTCAATTTTTGAGTCTGTCTTTAAGTCTTAAAAAATCCAACTTAAAATGAATATGATATTTTAATTTAATATCTAAGAAATCTCAAAGTTTAATACATTTAAATTTAACTTTGCTAATTTAAGTTTAATCAAATTTTAAATTAAACTAGTGTATAAAATAGTAAGAGTTGCATTTTTAATATATGTATTCCCTCCTAAATGTTTAAGGATTATTAATGTTGTTCCTCTTTATGCTTATCTACCCAACTACCTATAAATTAATCACATTTTTATATTCATTAGTAAAATTTAATTAGAAAAGTTAATTAAAAGTTGTGTGTGTGCCATCAATGTCTCCAAAAATATGGGAAGATGACTTAGAAACTATTCATAAAATCTAATGAGTGAAATTTGATTTATTAAAATAATGTCATTTTATTAATATCTTTTGAAAAGCAATATATTATATTAGATTCTTAGAAGCCAAAATTGGTAAAAAAATTAAATGCAAAGATATCTTACATGAAAATCATGGTTTAAGTTTAACTTAATTATCAAAACTCCCCGTTTCGTAATAATTGCATTCTATCAAGTCTCACTCATTCCCTTTAACAAAACGCTTCGTTTCTTTCACCAACAAAATTCTCATCTTTCTATTCTTTGAAGCCCTCGTTTTATTAAAATTGATAATACTGTGTCATTTTATTCAAATTTTGATTGAGTTTTGGACCGTTCATAAGCAAAAGGCATATCACCTGAATCCAACTTAATCTATTACCAAACCTAACTAAGCCTTTGCTTTCAACATAACTAATCAAATTATGCTTTTGTTGTACACAAAATATTAATTTTTGTATGGAATATTTATATACATATATTAGAAAGAGATGCATCCACTAGTGATGCCAACGTGTATGTGTGTGTGTTTATTGTCCCCCACTTCAATATCTTTAGAAATAATTAGAAAGGGACAAAAAAAAAAAGAAAGTAACTTTATACTAAAAAGTTGATGAGGTAAGCCAACTCCAAAGCTACTTTTGCTCAACTCAAGTATTGTAAAGAAAGTTTCCTTTCCTTGACTATATATCCATTTCACAATAGTTGTACAAATACAAGAATTTCTTATTGGAGCATGACATCTCTGCCTCTCCAAAATAGTACCATTGTCACATTTTGCATATGCTATCACTAGCATTTTGATTCGATCTTGACCTAAAGTCAATAGGCTAATGTCAAGTTAGTCAAGTAAAATGTTTGGGTTTGAGCTTGCGAAGTCTAAATCGATCCAAAACTTAAAAATATATAAAAACAAAAAAAATTATAAACTCAATAAATTTCAGAGTTTTTAGTTTAGCCTGAGCCTGATAAGTATTTAAATCACTAAGAATAGAAAGATTAGAGCGATCATATCAAACTTGTTGAAAGATAATATCATATGTTGGAATATACTAAGTGTTAGTAACAAACTACTCATTTCTGTGTTTTTTTTTTGAAAAGGGAATGCTACCGAAACATTACATAATCAGTCTGGGGGAAACCATTCCCGACAAATCTTCAAGAAGGATGAGGTGGCACCCTATGGGTGTAGTGCTAAAATAAGTGATTCCAAGATCAAGGTGGCCCGTGTAATTGGCTAACCAGTCAACGTATCTGTTTCCCTCTCGATAAATGTGTTGACGAACAACAGTCCAAGTATGGGTTAAGAGCTCGTGGATCCCTATAATTATGGGATTGTTGGCTGTCGCTCGATTGGCGGAAGAGGAGATAAGGGTGAGGACTGCGGTAGAGTCCACTTCAAGCTAAATTTGTCGGAACCCCAGGTTCCACGCTAGTGTGAGCTCGGTGTACACTTCCCAAAGCTCCACGTTAACCATTTGTGTGTTTTTTTTAATATTTGGATATATCAAAATGTTACTCATGTAATGCCCTCCTCACATAAGCCCTAGTAGTAACATTTTGTTAGGCTTAAGAGAAGATTGTAGGAATAATTGCAAATTAGGCCCTGCCCATCTTGAATGATAATAGTTCCTACATGTTTGTTTTCTGTTCATAGTCTGATCTTTCTGTCCTTGAAACTTCTATTTTTATATAATATTAAGACTGATTCCTTGAAGTATTGATAGAGTTTGATGGACTATAGTGTTTAAGAAACAAAGTTCAGGGACTAAAATGTTACAAGGTACAAAATTCGTGGAGGAACATGAAATTATCTCATGATTTAATCCACCTAATCGTTTGATTCTCACCGCATTATGCTTTAAACAACTTTCTCGCATAGTATTCTGATTCAAAGCATTAATTTCTTAAAGGAAACCCACCACAATTGGAGCAAACGTATGATGTCAAGGTGTCAAGCATTTCGTATGGTTCCATTAGAGCATGCTAAGTCCAAAAAAGGTCTAGAACTCCAACCCTGAGTTATCAAATTGGGCTAAAAGCTTCTGGTCCGAAGCTTAATCAATTCAAACTTTTCCGAGTTAGAGGTCAATAAAAATGCTAACTCTAGATGCACACACAACAAAAAAGATCCACAAGAACAAATGGAAAATGGCAGAATAATCTCAAAGGACTTCTTGTTGGAAAATTTTGTCCTTTCTCATCAAATTGGATAACTATTAATTGCATTTTTTTAGTTTTTAAATAAATTATCGGTTAGGTTATGTAATTTGATCCAAACAAAGATAATAAAGTGACCTAATAAATGATCTGGATTAATAGGTCGAAGTCCGGGTAGAAAATATATCTCAATTAGTGTGAACCAGACCCATATCGTCCTTGTGATGGGAAAATCCGATATGGAAGCTATATAAAAGTTAAGGTCTCCTGCAATTACTCATATCAATCGTAAGCATAAGGAATCTCTGACCCGCTAGGAGAGCTTATGTATCGAGAAAACTGTAGAAAGTCCTAGACCAAGTGTCGGTAAACACTTTTCATAAAAGGTCCCGGAAAATTCGTGATCGTTTGGATCTCGAAATCGCTATCGAAATCAGAGATGGAACCGAAATTAGGTACTCCGCATTACCTTCATTTTTAATCCTTGCATGTTAATCCCGAGTTTGTAATAAGGTCTATACTACGTATTACACTTAACTTATTGGTTAGAATAATTTCCTTAATTATCTAAACTAGTAATGCATGTTAGTTGACTACTTGACTCCAACACCACCTTACTAAAAAAGTAAATGGCCAAGACACAATTTATTAACACTTATTTTTGAAATTTAGGATTAGTACCTTATTTTTGAAAATTGAGTTTATTCGAATTGAGTTTATTATTAAATTTAATTTGGTCAATATACATTATTTATAAATTAAACTTAAAATATATTTAATAGGACGTGATTTTGCAAAATTTTCGCTTCAAATCAAATTAAAAATAAACATAAATTATGGCTGTAATTAAAAAGCAGATTACACGTTTCCAGTAATAATAAAAAGAGATAATGTAAAAAAACTCATTTTTTTGGTAATTTAAATATTAAAATTATTTATATGCATTTAAGTAAATAGAGAAAAAATGTTCATTTACAAAATGGAATTAAAAAAAATGGGACAAGTTCAACTTGAGTTCGAGTCTTTGTATTTAGAGTCAGGCCCGACTTGAAGCCCGATTGGACCTGAAGTTTTGTTAGAACATGATTGGATTTGAGTAGCCTGAAGACCAATTAGACCCGAGTTAAACATATATTTTTTTCATTTTTAAAAATTTAAGACGATGTTGTTTGATACTCGAAATTTTAAAAATAAAATAATTAAACTTTGGACTAAGCCTATTTTGCGAAGCTTATGTATAATTTAAAAAATTGTATAAAAATTCTCTTATATTTAAAATTTTCAAAAAATTTACTCTAATTTTATTTTTAAAAAAACTCATTCTAATATAAACTTCAATCAAATATTATTAATATAATAACTTAAATCAAATTTTGAATTTAATTTAAACAATTAAATTAATACTTTAAAATAATTATAATAATTTATTAAGCCAAGTAAAATTTGAAGATAAATATCAAAATTGAATCGTTAATTAAATTAGTTAGTATAGGTGTGAGTGTGACAGTTCCATTTCTTAGAAAAAATTGTAAAAATCATCTTGTTCAAGAGGACTTTGGTAGGGTTTTAAGAGTTTGTTTCACTCTCACTCTACAATTTCTCTTTAAATTTCACTGTTCTGATTGGGTCTCTGGTTCCTGAGAAGTTCACCATGTGGGCTGTTCGTCGAGCTTCTAATTCTCTCAAGTAGGTCCTTTCTCTTTCTCGGCACACTGAACAAACTGTTCTCTTTCTATGCGAAATAAAGCAAGTAGTGTAGTTCTGTTCGTATGTGAATATTAAGTTTCTTAGAAATTGAAGAGAAAGGGAATGTTGGGTTTTGTTTTGATGGAAGTGTACAGTCTGTTTCATCTGCGTCTGATTTAATGATTGTTTTTTAGTTGTTACTTGTAGTTAAATGAGTGGGATTAGTAGTTTTGATTACTTAGAATGTGTGTTATGCTTTAATTAATGATAAACTGGAAGGGGTGTAATTTCTTTGGGCTTTGACATCGAAATCAGATTAGGATGAATAAGTTTTGAATCGAAGGAAGCTTGGTTTTGTTGTTCTTTTGTTGTTAGCTTACTTGCCTTCTCTTGGCATTTGATAAAGGAAAGAAAAGAAATTGGGGAAAGTTGGAACTGGGATAAAAATGGGAGTCAGAAAAAATGAGAAAGCAAATTGTGTTTAGGCTTTATGACTGTTGACTCGTGAAACGAAGGAATAGATTTGCAGGCTTAATTGTGTCATCACTCCTACAGCCAGCAAACTAAACCTTTTTTTCTCTTATTTCCTTTTCTTTTTCCTTTATGGCCATATTCTTTCTTGGGAAATGCTTGAACTTCATATATTACTAATTCAAAAACGCATTCCAATTTTTGGGTGCAATTGAGCTTTTCTGTAAGGAAAGCATACAATCTCAGGGATTAATTTGGCCTTCTCTTCTCAATGTCTAGAATGTGTTTAGGTTTAGGGTTTTAGGATTTTATAATTTAAGGTTGGGGTGAAGCTATCTTCCTTGGAATTGTTGAATTTGAAGCTTCTTTTTTGTTTTCAGGTTCCAGCGATTAAGGGTAGGGACTTCAAGTCTCGGTGGCTCTAAATCACAAGTAACAACTAGTTACTTTGAGGGGTTGACAATTTTCGTTTCTTCTCATGAATCTGAAAGATGCATATTTTACAACTCTTCAAATGTTTTCTCCAAGTTATCCATGGGAACCCGCAATTTATCTTCTCAAGCCGGTGCTAAAAGCAGTAAATCAGATGACGACTTGGAGGATGGATTATCTGAACTTGAAACAATTAGCAGCAATACAACTGAGGATACAACAGTAGGAAGTGATGATGAGTTACTTTCTGAGCCTGATATTTTGGATGACAACCATGAAGAGGATAATATTGGAGAACCTTCACAAACTGCTTTTGAATTATCAGATGCTGAAACGGATCTGAGTGAAAAGAAACCACAGAATAAATGGCCTTCAGAACTGTTCAAGGCTATAGTTAAATCTCCAAATTCTCTGTATGATGTTCTTAATAAGTGGGCGGAAGAAGGAAAGGATTTAAGCCGTACAGAGATCACAACTGCTATGCTTAATCTTCGCAAACGTCGTATGTATCTTAAGGCCCTACAGGTACTGTTTTGATATTATAGTTTGATCCAACTTTATCTTAGTTCTGGTGATACAGAGGCAATACATGGAAGTTGTTATGACATGGAAGAATGCAATTGTCTTAATATTTTCTCTACTTAAGGTAGATGCTTGAATTTAGATTGATTTTAGTGCAATTAAAATAGAATTGGATGCTTATTGTGCGTACACCTGTCCATCTGATTGATGATGTATACTTGTGTGGAAGCACATAATGTGTCCATCTGTGCTTAAGGCGATTTGGACTTCCATTTCTATTTGACAAGTTTTACTTGTTATCTTATACCTTTTTTCGCTCATTCTTTACTTGTTATCTTATACCTTTTTTCGCTCATTCTTTACTTGTTTAACCGTTACTAGTTCTGGGAAGTGTTTAACCGTTACTAGTTCTTGGAGGTGTTCTCCTTTCTCTGATTGTAGTTTGCCTAGTCTCAATTCTCCAATTTTGATTTCATACACTGATCTTGGTTCTTTTGTTTGCTATTTTTTAAGAATACTCATCTCATGACTTCACCATTTTCATTGTTTAAACTCTGCAGTTTTTGTCAATTGTTTTATCATTTTTCATGTGCATGTCAGATTAGCTTAATTTTTACCCGCCCATCAGTACATCTATGGTGGTGTTCTGATGGTCAAAACATACTCTAGGTTTTGTCATCCTTGCAACTATTATATACAATTTCCAATTAGTAAATATAATTAGGACTTCAGTTTTTGATTTTGGGATGTATCTCTGCCTTGTGTTTTGTAAGTTTTCGGTGGATTTTATGCCTGATGTTTTCTTCTTCTTGCTTTTGCAGCTCTCTAAATGGTTAGAGACAAATAAGCGGCTTGAATTTTGTGAAAGAGATTATGCTTCTCGCCTAGATTTGGTTGCCAAGGTAAATGGCCTCCCAAAGGCAGAGAGCTACATTCACCAGATTCCGGAGTCCTTTAGGGGGGAAGTAATCTATCGGACCTTATTGGCCAACTGTGTGAGTTCTAATAATCTGAAGAAAGCAGAGGAAGTATTCAACAAGATGAGGGACCTTGAATTCCCTGTAACATTATTTTCTTGCACCCAGTTGCTTTTACTTTACAAGAGACTTGACAAGAAGAAAATTGCTGATGTACTGTTAGTAATGGAGAAAGAAAACATCAAGCCCACTCTCTTTACTTACAAATTGTTAATAGATGCAAAAGGGCGATCCAATGACATAACAGGGATGGATCAAGTGTTTGAGACAATGAAGTCTGAAGGTTTTAAACCTGACACTAGTACTAAAGCTATTATGGCCAAACACTATTTATTTGGAGGTTTGAATGAAAAAGCTGAGGGTCTCTTAAAAGAGATTGAAGGAGGTAACTTAAAAGAGCATCGATGGGCTTGTAAGGT
>JAOTBA010000203.1:2132843-2161010 GCA_025629845.1 Erythroxylum squamatum
GCCTTTCAGGTTCAGGTTTAAACCTAGAACCGCAAGTTAGAAACCTGAACCTGAACCATGAACCTGATTTTTTAGGTCCGGTTCGAACCGAACCTAAACTCAGATTCGGTTAACCTTATTTACAGGTTCGGTTCATGCGGTTCAGGTCTGGTTCACAGGTTTGCGGATTTTCTTGAACACCCCTAGCTTTGATACCATAAAGAAGATGAGAAATGTTAAAAGGAATCATTATTATTATTGTACGTTTGATACAGGGAAAGCACAGATATATATAGAGAAATGTACAACAGATTCTAACAAACCTGTACGACAGATTCTAACAAACATGAATAACAAATTCTAGTATTTTAGCAACTAACTTATACTACGTCTGAATATCCCTTAACAAATGATCTGATTGCTGACTTAGATCATGCACCGAGAAGTGAGAACTGGTCCATGTTAGGCACTTGATAATTCAACCTCATCTTCATGGAATGAATGAAATAGGCAAGTTTTGTGTTGTTATTCCAACTTTCTTAAAGTGATTAGTTGCATCCTTTTTGCCAGTAATTGGTAGTTATACCTACCTATATCAATGATGGTTTGATTTATGATGACATCAGACTACTCTTGGTGGTGATTTTGGTAAAAAGGAAAAAAGAAAATAATAACAAAACTAAAAAACAAAATTTTTTAATAATTCATCTCAAAATTAAATTAAGCAACTGAAATTCAATTGAACTTCAGCAAAATCACATAGGAAAAAGGAAAAAAAGGATGAATCTTTCTGGTTTCCTTCTAATCTGCCATTGGCATTTTCACCATCTATTGATCCCCGACAAAACCCAACTTGTTAAACAATAGATTCCTAGTCACCACCACCGTCTAATCTCCTCCACTAGACCCCACCAGTGTCACGTTTCAACAACCCCAGTCCTTAGTACTGTGTTCGTATACATCAGCCTAGCTCTCCAGCAAAAAGGTTCAATCTTTACAGGTTTAGACTTTACTCTTTACTGTTTAGACCATTCCTCCTCCATCCCAACTCTCAAACAGCAACAACATAAACAACGGCCCTAAAAAATTCTCGCTAAACGCGGGAAGATCTACGCAGCCTTACTCCTCCGTCCCAGCTATCGATTCCTATAAAGGGTAAGGATTATCTTTGCACTTGTGAGTCGAAATTATCCATTTCGTTATGTTCAAGTTATCGTTTTTATCTGAATTTCTGTTCTTGTAGGATTATTTGTGCCCATAAATTTACTCTTCTTTTTTCATTCTCTAGCTGTCTGTTTCATTTCTTCTACGATATCGATAGACTATATTGTCTGTATGATAACATCTCAACAGATTAATTATCAACACATTCTTCAAATGTACATTATCCAATCTGTTCTAATCTTTATTTAAGCTTTATACTTAGTTTAGAGTGAATCAATTCAATAAATACAGCACACATTGTACAACAATTCACACGGAAATACAATACAACGTTCTTCACATTACATGTTTTCCAGTGTATGTTTAAAATATCATTCTACACAGAAATACAATACAAAGTTCTTCACATTACTTGTTTTTCAGTGTATGTTAAAAATATCATTCTAACATACCACTTTGGTATATTGGTATATTTGTTTGTCAATATACCAAACCCATATACTAAACCTTCGTCTTATTAGCAGGCATGAGTTCTTCGCCCAGTACGACGGCTACTGCCAGGCTTGCGTTTCCTGCTCTTGCTCGTCTCAATTGTGGAGTAAGTTTTTGAAAGACTTGATCTTTCTGTGGGGTTCCTTTTTTCTGTTTTCCCATTTCTTGTCTTGTTTTTGTGGTCTGGTTTAATGGAGTTGCATTTTCTTTCTTTTCATCCTGTTCCACCTCTTTCTTGCCATCATGAAACGGGGTTCTGTGGTTTCGAATTTTTTATCATCGATTTGAATCTGTCACGTTTAAAAGGATTAACTGTTGGTTGGAGCTGGATTCAGTCAGCTACAAAATCCATCCTTTAAGATTTTGGAATAGAACCATTTATGCAATGAGGAAAATATTGAGGAACATGATTGAAATCAAATTGAAGGAAGCCCTCTTTTATTATCTTTTCTATATTTTCTCTTTTCATTGGTTCAGCTTAGAAAATTTTGTATTAAAGTTAATGTTTCTTGTTTTTGTAAGTTTTACTTATCTTGATCCTTTTTTAGCTGTCTTTTTGGGTGGATGAGGGAGCCAAAACGTTTATTTATTTTGTTTTTCCTTTTTCTTTCTTGGTTTTGGCTTTCCTTTTGATGAAGGAGCTCCAGCTTAGTATCTTGGAGTAATGTAGATTGTTTCTTTTTCTCTGCATGTTGTAGTTAATACCGTCCTTTCTCCTTTGTTTTTTGTTTTTCCTTAATAGCTTATTCAAGAAAATATGTTCTCATCCATTTTGCTTGTGCAGGATACAACTTGTGGGAGTTTCCCAACCACTCATTGGGTTAAGCAGGAACTTGATCTGAAAGGAAAGCGTTTGACTTCAGCAAATAAATTTGAATTTAATTGCTTGAAGGACAAAGATATGGCTGTTAGCAGTTCAGCTTTTGTTGAGAGTGTGGCTGATTGCGTAAACGGTTTGTAGCTTTAAGTTCCCTAGATTTTAATTTGAACAGGTGGTTTGTTTGTATTCATGTGATTCATATGCTGCAGATGTTGATATTCGAGAACCTAGCATTTCAACAATGTTGATGAACTTTGAGAATGAGTTTGATCCTTATAATGCAGTAAGCACGCCTCTGTACCAAACATCTGTATTTAAACAGGTAATTTTTATCAATTATACCCATATTTTCATTTTCATTTCATTATTAAATACAAAAGAATCCAGTGATATTCATGATCTTTCAGTTGCATTCTGAGCTTGAAACCCCTCTTGTGATACCTACAAAGTGAGGATGAACAAGAAAAAGAAGAATAAGATTTACTGTCTCTTTAGTGTGTGCAAAGAGTGAGGTAGCACAAGAGCATAATTGCGTAGTACTAAAAAAGAATTAATTGAAGGAGGTCTCCAAGAAATTAGTTAAGAGTTGGCATTTTGACAATCTGAATTTGGTCCTTCTAAAAGTGTTTCTGTTGTTTAGAAGGCGGTTTATAAAGTACTGAAAGTTGTTAAATTTCAAAACATGATCCATGCAATTCTGTGGGTTAGTTCCATTATTATACAAGATCTGCGTGCATGGTTGATAGTTTCGTACTTTTTATCTTCTTTTCCCTATATTACAGCCATCAGCAACTGAAAATGGTCCATATGATTACACGAGAAGTGGTAATCCTACAAGGGATGCTTTGGAAAGGTATGCTTTCTATGGGTGCACATTCGCAATCCTTGGATGAATCAACTTCTTTTTTCTTTAAGTTGATTTTTTCTGCATCCTCATTCTTTAGGATTTTGGCTAAGCTCGATAAGGGTCATAGAGCATTTTGCTTTACAAGTGGAATGGCTGCTTTATCTGCTGCTAGCCATCTTGTTGGAACTGGTGCTTTCTCAATCTTCTACTTATTATCCATTATCACCTCTAGTTTGTAATCACACAGTCATGTGGGCATAAAGATTTAAGTGTTTTGCCAAGAATGGAAATACATGCTATAGGTGCCGAAAACTTCTGAAAGAATCTTTCCATAATTGGATTTGAAAATGACTAACTTTTTGAAAAAAAACCCATGTTATCATAAGTGTTGCATTTGACAAAGACACTAGACATTGATGCAACATAGATGTCTGCCAACCCATGAAAACTACTGAAACAAGATGAAGGCAAATAAGGTAAATAAGAGTGATGCTATCAAGTCAAGTTGGGAATAAATTTCATTCTTCTGTGCTCTGTGATAATCTGTACCAATTTTTTGTGTAGCTGACACGTATCCCTATGTCTTGAATCTATATATATTATAGAAATATGAGGTTACTGCATGTAATATGAGATGTCAGTCATCTCTCGTATATTGTGTGTACATTTTCGGGTATAATATTATCCATATACCTTTTATCTTCACAAATTCACCATCGGATTTTTTCTGGAATTTTTAATATTAATATAGGCCATTGCAATCTTAGGTGAGGAAATCATTGCTGGCGAAGACATTTATGGTGGTTCTGATAGATTATTGTCACGAGTAATTCCTAAAACTGGAATTATGGTCAAGTTAGTAACATTTTTTTAATTCATATTCACCAACTCTTTGGCATGAATGAAGCATTAAATCTTGTTACAATTTGCAGACGAGTAAATACACCTAATCTAGATGAGGTTGCATCAGCGATTGGCCCCTGGACAAAGCTTGTGTGGCTAGAGAGCCCAACAAACCCTCGTCAACAAATATCTGACATTCGCGTAAGATGTCCTCGTTTCTCCAAATTTATGACATTTTGCTTGTGTACAAGTATCTTATTCTTGAGTTTTATATTGATTTGACATTTGCAAGCCATGTTGATTGTTCTTAATTTAGTTCATTTCATGTTTAGACTTGTACATAGTGGGTGGAGGGGTGTGGTAACGAAGTAGCAAATTCGCCTCAATTGCTTTCTAGTTCTGTATTTCGGTTATTGTTTCAGTTCCTGTTTCTTGATGTTATTGTACTCGTCATATCTTGTTATTTAATCTGTGAATCTTCTTGTCAAATTCTCAGAAAATTGCAGAGTTGGCGCATCAACATGGTGCCCTCCTCTTGATAGATAATAGTATTATGTCTCCTGTACTATCACAACCTTTGGAGCTTGGAGCAGGTCCGAGCCAATGTGTTTTAAATGTATAATAAATTTAATGTTGTGAGTTGTTGTTCTAGCTTGCTAGTGCTGCCAAATTTTATTAGTACATGCTTCCTGCAGACATTGTGATGCACTCAGCCACAAAGTTTATAGCAGGACACAGTGATGTCATGGCAGGGGTGCTTGTGGTTAAAGATGAAAGGTTTTATACTAAATTCCTGCTTTCGTATTATATAGTATATACACAGGCCACCTTCCTTTTCTTTCTTTTTTTCCCTTGCTTGTTAATAATATTTTGTCTGGAGTTGCGTTTTTGTTAATGCTAACTTCTTCGTTCTTCCTGTTCGTTAAATTTGATTGATGCCAACTAACTTCATGGTTGGAACTAGTGACCTATCTTGTATTATGTGTTCCGTTGAATAAAAGCTAGTTCCTAGATTTTATTCTATCGAACTTTATCTGTAAGATATAAATGCTATGTGTCCTTTGACATCTTTGATTTGCTTTTTAACCAGCTTGGCAAAAGATTTGTATTTCCTGCAAAATGCAGAAGGCTCTGGGCTATCTCCATTTGACTGCTGGATTTGTTTGCGTGGAGTCAAGACCATGGCCTTGCGTGTTGAGAAACAACAGGTACTGGTTCGAATTGCTCAAGAGACAGTTTTATCCTTCCGCCTTGCCTTCCTTGGTTTTTCCAAATGTAGTGATAGACTAATTGCAATACCAGTTGGTTAAAAAAATTGTCAAACTCTATATAAGCCCTTTACCATTAAGGTGTTCAAGAAGGATAATTTCATGTAATATTTTCTATACTATAAGTCCTGTTTGAAGAGGCTCATATACGGAACGTCTTGAAATAATACCCGGGGCGGGAGATTCAATTAACCTAGAATCAGAAGCGGAAATTTCACCTCAACTGTCAATAGGTTTAGTGAGGGCATTTATAACACGACCCAAATAAGCCTCACTCACTGGTATCTGAGCAATTCTTCCTGTTGCTTTTACAGAACTTCCCTCTGTTTTGGACTGCTTTGCTGTGTAGTATTTGCACGAATGGGAAGTTGTTAAACAGGTTTAAGTTTAAGTTTCTTCCTGTGCCTTTGGCAGGAAAATGCACAGAAAATTGCAGAGTTCCTGTCGTCTCACCCACGGGTGAAGAAAGTTTACTATGCAGGTCTTCCTGGGCATCCCGGACATGATTTACATTATTCTCAGGTGCTGCATCAGACGAAATTTTGCAGTTAATTTTATGAATATAATTTCTTTTTGTCTAAAACTTTGTGATCTCTTGCAGGCAAGAGGTGCAGGATCTGTGCTTAGCTTTCTAACTGGATCTTTGGCACTTTCAAAACACGTTGTTGAAGCTACCAAGTACTTCAGTATTACTGTCAGTTTCGGTAATAAGACTTCTGGTCAAAGCTCATTTTTTAATTAAAGAGCATATAGGAAAACATAATTTATGATTTATCATGTACATGCCAAATTGTTAGTTGTGTGCCTGGTGTTCTGTGGTTTAAGGTTTGCTTGATTTGGAACTAGGAAACCTGGAAATATCCTGGTTTGTTAGTTATGTGGGACATTGTTTTTAGCTGCTGGTTTCTTGCATGTACTGTTTCCTTGAATCTATTATTGTCTATTGTTGCAGGAAGTGTGAAGTCCCTTATTAGCATGCCCTGCTTTATGTCGCACGCCTCCATACCGGCAGCAGATCGAGAGGCAAGAGGTCTGACCGAAGATCTCGTTCGAATCTCCATAGGCATAGAGGATGTGAATGATCTGATTTCTGACTTGGATCATGCACTGAGAACTGGTCCATGTTAGGCAGTTGATAAGTCAACCTCATCTTCATTGAATGATTGAAACAGGAAAGTTCTGTGTTGTTATTCTAACTTTCTTGAGTTATTAGTTGTATCTTCTTCCCAGTAATTGGTAGTTATCTGCATTTTAACAGTAGGTGGATTGCATTAGTTATTAACTGATTCTATTAGCAGTTAATTAACAGCGGATTTGACTAGCTGATAACATCAACTCTTTATTAAAAATGTTTGATAAATCAGCTAACCAATAGTAGTTGTTTATGTATAAAATGACTTATAAGGGTAAGAACGTCAATGGACTGGGTTGGGACTAGGCCACGAGGTAGGTGGCTTGTGGCCTGACGGGCTGGGATACCCATGGCATGGCCCGATGGGCCACATGCGGGTCAAGCTAACCCGACCCACCTTATATAAAAATGACAAAAAATGATGTCGTTTTTGAAGTAACAGTTAAGTCAGGTCAGGTCAATCCGTGCTTGCCCAGACTTTGACCTGCGACTTAGTCAATTCAAGTCAAAATTGGGTCGGGCCAGGCTAAAAGTAACATCCTTATATGAGAGTATGAATTAAAAAAAAATTATTTCATTATAACTTATGGAGAAAAAAATATAAAGTAAGTTAATATATATGCATATGTATATGTTTAAGAAGTGAAAATATTAAGATATGTTTAATTTTTAATATACTATTATTTAAAATGTACATGTACAAAATATTATAGTGAAGAAAATAATATTTCTTACTAGTTAATATATGTTGCAAAATTTTGTAAAATTAGTTTGTTATTTAAAAAATAAATCTAATTTACATAAATTTATGTTTAATTTATTCTAAATTTAATTTATATTTATTCAAAAAATATACGTTTAAAGTTGATTTAAATTCATTATAAATTTATAATTTATCTTTTTAATTTTAGTGTCTAAATTTAGTGAAAATGTGGATATCTTATCTTTATTTTTATATTATTATCTGCTTATTCTTATGTATATAAAGAAATAAATAAATATATAAATATTATGTTATTTTAAATATAAGAGTTTTACTTTTTTACAAATAATTTGTCTGTTTGAAAAATAAACTCTATTATTGTCCTGTTTTTATTAATAGAAAAAAAAGCTTGCGAAGAAGAATAAAACACTTTAATCTTCAAATTATTTTTTGAAATAACTTTGTAAAGTAATTAAAGAGAGACAGATTTTTTGAAAGTTAAAGATAGACAAAATTGACTAGCATTTCAGGACTTCTCAAAGTAAAAAAAGAAAAAAACAAACTAATTCAAGTGTGTAGTTGAGTGGAAGGGACTCGTTGATTATTAACTAAAGGTCAGCGGTTCGATCTTTGACTTTGGGTATGGAGCAGTCTTAAATCCTTGGGTCAGTTGTCTCATTCTGTGAGGTGCTCACAAACCAACGAGAGGATTAGTGATTGGGTTTGTTGGTGGATACTTAGGTCTAGACAAAAAAAAAAGTAAAAAAAAAACAAATTTAATTTAGCAAAATTAGATTCTTAAAATTGGAAAAAGATTGCATCGTTCATAAAGAAACAGATAAGATAGAGCTCTCCATAAATCATAGATAGGGTTAACTTTAACTGGCTGGGATCAAACCGTGATTCAATCCTTCAGCGGTGGTCGGGTCTGCGACTGGGGGCTCTTGAGGTTGGGGCTCAATCTTTTGAGTCCAAGGGTCAACTTTGGCTGTGTTCTACTACCGGTGTGAATAAAGCAAAAACATGGAGAAGAGAAAGGCAAGCCGCAGCAATTAAAACGTGGGTTTGGTTGGTAGAATTTTAACAATTTGTTAAAAAGATTTTTAATTTTAAATTTAAGTTCGAAAGATTAAAATTAAAATATTTAATATTAAACTTGAATTTAAGTATGATCAATTTTAATTTAATTTATAGAGTTTGAATCGATTCGATTTAAATTTAAGTTAATTATAATTGACAGAATTTATCAAACTTAAACTTCAACCAAGTTGATTTTAGGCTAAATTTAAACCGACGTTTCATTCATATGAGGTTTTTTAAGTTTTAGAAAGTCTCTTCTTATTATTTGAGTTTAATTACATGATTTATTCGATATTTTCGTTGAATATATTGTTTGAAATTCATGATTTACTAATAATTTGATATGAACATTGATTAAAAAATTTAACCAGTTCACTTGATTGAACCATAAAAATATTGAACCGTTTAATTTTTTAGTTTGATTTTTAATTTTTTGGTTTGATTTACTTTAATAACTCTAGTTGTTAAAAGTCAATAAGTTTATTAATTAAACGGCTAATTTTTGTAAATTAATAATTTCTTATAAACTAAAATTAATTAATTAATATTTATTTAACAATTTCTTTTTTTAGTTAAACTTTAAATTCTTCCATTGTTAAGGACAATTGCTTTTAATTATATTTTAAATTCTTTAATTTTATTCAATTTTTAGCCAGTCGCATACTCAAATCTTAAATCTGATTCGAATTAAAAAGTCAAATATAAATTTGGTTCGAACAATTCGATTAATTTTATTAAAATAACGTTATTTTGAATAATTCAAGCCAAATTTAATTTCAGCAAATTCAAATCGTTTGCACCAAAAAAAGCAAATTCAAATCGAGTTTGATCCAATGTAGCTCGGCCATTGTCATTCCTATCAAATACTGATAATTAAAAAAATGATTTTTTTATGGTTTTTTCTAATATGCCATATTTAGGGATGACAAGGAGTTAGCTCGTGAACTTAAATCTAAGTATTTTAAATAGGTCAATCTATATTGTTTTGCTTAGAAAAATTAAGTCTCAATTCAGTATGGGTCGAGTAATTCAGACTCAAATTTAATTAAAAAAAGACGTTATTTTATATATTTAATTTTTAAAAAAATATTTTAAATAAATTAACGAAACTGTCCCTGCTGCGTATGTTCACCATGTTTTCATTGGCATCGAAACCCAACTTGCTAAACAATAAGGAGTCCTAGTCAATCACCACCACCGCCATCTGATCTCCTCCACTAGGCCCCACCAGCGCCACGTGTCAACAACCCACGTCCTTGGTACTGTATTCGTATACATCAGCAAAAACCAAGCTTTTTGATCAGTTGAGCTCGAGCAAAAAGGTTCAGTACTTACAAGTTTAGAGATTTCCTCCTCCATCCCAACTCTCGATTCCTATAAAGGGTAAGGATTATCTTTGCTCTAGTGAATCGAAATTATCCATGTTCAAGTTATCGTTTTTGTCTGAATTTTTATTCTGGTAGAACTCGATCATTCGTGCCCATAAATTTACTTTTCATTTTTCATTCTCTAGCTGTCTGTTTCAGTTCTTCTGCAATATCGACTGACTATATTCTGGCTTAGTTGAATACATTCATATGATGTGTGTGTTTGCTTTTTTATAATTCTTATGGTAGTTGTTGATCTCGGTTCGTGAGAGTTTAAAGATTTCGATTTTCTTTCTGGAATTCGCTGACCGGGAGGAGATGCTTTTGTTTTTGCGTGTCCTGTTTCGGGCCTTTTCTGTCATGGGGAAGATGATACGATTGTCTTTTTTTTATTTTCAAACTTTGAAGTTTTATTATCTTCCAAGTCCTTGTTTTTAGAGATATCTAACAGAAATATTACCATAGTTTCAAGTTTTTATTTTATTTTATTTCTTGTCTTGTCTTCATGAAACTTTCTAATGACCAGTTTGGTGCACATGTTTTTCTATCCAATCAAGTTGAAACGAAACATTGATGGAGATGGGAATTCTTCTATTGCTTCCTTTCTCTTTTTCTCTCTATTTTCCTTTTAAGAATCATTAACAAACCTGGGCTGTTCGATCAATTGAAGGAAATGAATCGTGGAGGTCAGCTTTGAATGGCTTTGTTGAATCTCTGGATTGTTGTATGTGGCAAATACTTTTTACTGTGAAATAATGCAGTGCGCGTTTTGTAACTGAAAAGAATTTGATGTAATTATATATGGATTCTGATTTGAGGACTAGCACGTTATTGTATGTAGGATAGTTGGACCAAATGATGGCTGAAGGATTGAATTTTTAATTGAGTTTTTGTTGTTTCTAAGAGTGCTAAACGAACTTATCTTGTATCCTATTTATCCAAAAGATTAAGAGATGTCAAGTGGACCACCAGGGAGAAGAGTTTCACCAAGAGATATACAAGTGGTAAGCTGTTGAGCTTTCAGTGTGGTGAAGTATAAACCTTTCTGTGTAGATTACTTCACATGTATATGCGTTAACATGTGCGACCTTTCTGTTCCTGAATTCCAGGTGCAAAATCTTATAGAAAGATGTCTTCAGCTGTATATGAACCAGAGGGAAGTTGTACAAACATTGTTAGCCCAGGCAAAGATAGAGCCTGGTTTTACTGAGCTTGGTTAGTACTGATCTTACTGACAGAGACATTTAACACTGTATTTTGGCTCGTGATTGCTTAGAATTAATACGTATCAATCACAGTTTGGTGTATAGTCACTGATCAGCACTCAGGTTGAAAAATTCTGATGGCCTTATAATTATTTATAGTCACAGGCACTGTTACAATGCCCATATAATTTTTGTTTTGGTTAATTTACCAAGGTTATGTCAGTAGAAATTCCACCTTGAAAGTGGCATCATTTTGTTGCTAATCCTTTGTTACTTAACATGGACTACTCGTAAATGCTACCACTTGTTTAGATCATGTTCCCATACTTTTGTATGACCATCCCATTTGTATTTGTGAATTATAGCAACTTACGTTTTACTAAGCCCAGAGGTTTAGAAATTCTCTAGGAAAGATATACGGAGTTTCACGAAAAGATTGCCTTGTCCATAGTTCTTATAGTAATGCTATTATTGAAGTCACCTGGGCGTTTTACTTATTCTCCTCCTGTGTAGGCACTTGTTAATATGCCTGTATTTTCTTGGTTCCTTGCATGTGAATGTGTGTCTTCATTATAATTTAGTTACACTGAAGAAGCAAATTTACGTTTACTTTCTTATTTATCATATTTTCCAACTTTCTTTCACAGTTTGGCAGAAGCTTGAAGAAGAGAATCGTGAATTCTTCAATGCTTATTATCTGAGGCTGATGGTTAAGCAACAAATAAGTGAATTCAACAAACTTCTTGAGCAGCAGGTGGAACTGATGCGTCAGATAAATCCAACTGGTCTTCCTCCTCTACCTACTTCTAATGGATCTCATGTTGCACCAAGTGAGACTTGCTTTAACTAATCAACACAATGTTGATTATATGAGCGAGACTTCTTTTAACTGATCAACTTGTTGATTATATGATCTAATCTCTCATGTTCAGGCTTTGCATCAGTGGACTATAGTTATTTGGACGTGCTGTTTTCCCTAAGTTTTATTGGTTAAAGATTCAAATGACTGAACATTTTGTATGGAATTATTTGGTTGAAAATGGCTAAGCTATATCATCAATAATTAAAAGGAAGAAGGGAGGGATTCGATTTGCATTTTCTCCTCTGTTCTGTGCTGTTTTATTGTTATTCACCTTTTGTTCCGTCAGCAGCCCAGAATTCTGCGTGCTATGCCCCAGAACATACAGGACCAGCACTGAAGTCAGAGAACCTGCACCAGCAGATAGCTTCAAGTCTAACTAATGGATTCGCTAACGGTGGATCATTACTCCACCCAATTATGGATCCTACTATCAGCATGTCTGCTCATTCCGACAGACTTGATGCCCCGCAAAACATGCTTTCAACACAAAGATCAAACATTGGTCTTATGCAAGGACTTAATGGTGAAGCGATCAAATCAGAATCTGGTTATTTGGGTCCTTCCACTTTTATGTTCGGTGCTGATAGAGTGTTGGAAGCATGCCCACCAAATACAGATGTATCTGTTGCTGCAACTTTCAGAAGTCTGGAGTCCAACTCAGAATCTCTGAATGACCCCATGCTGAATACAGACGATTCTTCTTATGGGTTTCTGGATCAAATTTCTCGAAATCTCAGTCTCACAGATCTGACAATTTTTTCCCGAAGTTCAGGTTTGTTTCATTCCCTGCCAAATGTCTGTTCATCTGTATTCATGTGGATGAGCGGTCCACCGGTTGAGTTCTTGCTTGCAAGCTCACAGTTGGACCTGCCCTTTCGTACCTCATCGCTTTCATATGTTTCTTTCATTCTGGATTATCTTTTCATACATTGATGTTGAAGTGGAAAATTAAACCATCTTCTGTATGGCTATGACTTTCATGCATGTGAAACGGACAATTTTGCTGATTTTAATACACAAATTTTTGGAGTATTAATCAGATAATGCTATTGAGTGTTGGAATTTTATCTAGATTCACTCTCTTGTTTAAAAATTTGCAGATATATTGGAGAACTACTCTAGATCACCCTTTCTAGGACCAGACGATGAAAGCTTTCTAGATTCTCCAGACATAGATCACAAAGGTTAATGTTTATGCGCCTTTATAGCTCTTGTGGCGCGTTGCAAAACTAGCAAAAAAACCTGATGCTCTAACGTTACAGGTGATGTTAGAAGACTTGACACTATGTCTGAAGGTGTGAATTATGATAATTTCGGGAGTGACTAGCCTGGTCAGTTCTTTGCACTTTCCCGCTGAGGTTCTAATGCTGTTATTGCTTCCCAGCGAGGCATCATTACCATTCCTTAAAGCTGTTATTCTGTTCTTGTGTTTTCTGCATTAGCGGTCTAAACTTATTTCCATATATTAATTCTTGAATGGCAATTTGTGCTAGCACTTCTACACATTAGAAATAAGTTTGATTATGTACACCATTTGGTCCTAAGTAGCTGTTAATAGGAAAATGCAACCTTTTCCATCTATCTATGAGGTTTAAACTATATTTCCCTTATCTTAGCAACGAGGTATTGACGAATTTGTGGTCTGTCCATACATCGAGCTTCATTTGATTCAATATAATGTTGAACATTTTATATATGTTAGTAGAGTTCTTATAACTACGTTTGTTTATAATTTGATTGCTCTGCATGTGTATATGTGGGAGATAAAATTTTGAGGTCGAACTTGCTTGTCAAACTAATCCTGATCTACGAAACAGGCTCTTCAACGATGTCATATGTTTCTATCTACCGAATTGATACATTTTGTGTATGTTGAAATTGAGTCTTTGAAAAGATTTCTTTTTCGACGAGTTCTATGTATGAATTCCTAAGTGTAACAAAGTCATACATTTCCACAACTATCCAATTGTGGAGTATTTATATATTTTTTGGTTGGTGCATTATGTGTTGATATATTTTTCAGAAAGTATAGAGCTTATTTCATGACATACTCAGAATTTTGATTTAAAGAGCTCTCGTAAGGGAACAGTTTTTGAGTCCTTGATAGAATAGTGTTTTTGAGGTGATTTTGTTTGATGAAGACAGAAATGTGTAGTTGAGCAATGTTTTTTGACATTTTTGAGTATGGACCTAAGGTTAGCAATAGGCTGGCTTGAGCTCGGGCCTAAAAATGTTTTTAAACTCAAACCGAAACCAAGCTTGAATCTGAGCCCGAGCTCAAGCCTGGTCAAATTGGTTTGGTTATGGCCAGAATTTTGTCAGGTCTGAGCCTGAGTCCAATCGAACCTGGTTTCTCAACCCTGAGTTCAATCTTGAACTTAATCAAACTGGGCTTGTACAGTTGATTTCAAGTCGGATATTAAAACTATCAAATGGAAAGGTGAATTCTTATACCTCTTGTTTGATCCTGTCTACTATCTTTAACTTAGAAATTTCCTTTATTTTTGTTATTGCAGGTCCTCATAACTTGGGATGAATTTGTGAATATAGCATTTAGAGAGGGAGATGGATGAATTTGTGAATATAGCATTTAGAGAGGGAGATGGCTGCACTAGGAAACAACCTCTCTATTATTTAGGAGTAAGGTTGCGTACTACTAGACCTCTTCAGACTCTGTGTATGATTGTTTTTGTTGTTTTAGAGAGAGATGGTTGCATGTAGAACTGGTTGTATGGATATTTATTGGTGTGTAAAATTTACATCAAATGTGTTTATAGTAATCTATGTTTTGTGTAGATTGGCAATGGATTGGGCCGTGTCTAAGTTTTCTAGAGCTCGATCCTGAGTTTGGAAAATTTTTGACTTGATTCGTTGACTTCAGAACTTCAGAAAAATCCAATCTGATGGTTGAATTTAAAAGAAAGAATTAACTCGAGCCTAAAGTTCTTGAGGCATGTATATCTTCAAATCTTATCATAAGTGCATAAAATTTTTAAGCACCATATTAAAAAAAAAGATTTCTAATGTTGAATAATAATTTGGAACAAGATTATAATACTAAAATTAAAATATAAGTTAGATTGAGTGGCGTATTGAGTATTTCTTATCTTGTTGGATAAAGAACTCTATTAAAGTTCAAACGAAGAGTGAAAGATGAGAAAATTTAAGGCAAATACATTAACTATTCAAGGTGAATGTATCAATTTTTATTTTTTTACTTTTATTATTTTAATATGTATATATTTTTATTAATTTTTATTAATTTATTAGTTATTTAATTATTTTTTTAATATAAGTCTGTCAGAAATATCCATTGTACTAATTAAAGGTAAGATTAGTATGGTTGGTATCAACGTAAAAAATGAATTATACTACTACCAAATATTTGTATTGAAGATTTTCTAGTAAGAATCATAAATTAAAAAAAGTTGAAAAGGTAAATTGAAAAGAAAATATTCTTATTTTTAGTTGATAATTATTATATTTAAGAAATAAATATTTTATGTTAATTTTGATAAATTAAAGTTTTGAGAGAAAACTTGATTTTTTAATTTGAATTATAATAAGATTTTAATTTGATAAATATTATTTTAAACTGTATTAGGTATTAATAAGCACTAATATTGTACTACATCAATATCCATACTTAGAACTTTGTTTAGTGTGCTATTAAGAAAGATCTTAGGCTTGACAAATTAGCTTTTAACCAAAAACATATTTATTTTGAGGAGTAAAACCAAAAAGACTCAAGGTTGATCCATTTCTTAGTTGGGCCCTTAAGCGGCCCTTGACCCGATCTAACCCAGCCTAGTAACAATCCTAGATGATCTAAAAATTGTAAAGAGTGGATGAGTCACCAAAGCAAAAATAGTAAAAAGAAATGAAAATTGAATTTCTGATCATAAACAGTCATTTATACACGCTATCAACATAACAAGAATCTGTAAAGTTAGCCTTTTTTCTGTAGTGCTCTTTTAAATGAAGAAGACATAATCATATATCCTATAGATACAACATTGCTTTTCTCTCTCTCTTTTTTTTTTTTTTGATTGACTAATTTACAAAACAAAATTGGAAGGGAACATTCTATTTTTCTACACACTATCCAGCCTTGATTGATCTAAATTACATTGTAAGAGAAAAACTTCAGGGAAGAAAGGACAATTCAAGATCCTTGAACAATTAGCTCATGGTAGTGATTCCATTGTACCTTGGCCTGGTTCTATCTGGTGAAAGTCCTTCTTCCACAACTTTCCTCTTATTATTGGAAGCTGGTTGTTGTTGTGGTTGTGGCAGCTGTTGTTTTTGTGGTGGTGGTGGTGGCTGTTCTTGGTGCTCTTGTTCTTGGCTCTTGACTTTGGTTTTCATCATATAAGGTATAAGCCTATTCAAATCTGACAATTGTACTGGCTTCAAGAAGAATTCTTCTGCTCCTTCCTCTAAACATCTGTCATCAAAATCACAGTTGCCTTAACAGTCAAATTTTCACGGTCCCAAAAACATAATTTTACACCCTCTGAATAGTACAGAACGGGATCAAGAAATTGAAAAAAGTAATTTCAAAATTATGCTTAATATGATCTTGTACCTGGTGATTCTTGAAGGGACATTCTCAGATGACATAATAACTACTGGTATGTTTCTCAGGGATGATGATTCCTGAAAAAACCATAGAGAAAAGCAAAATAAGTAGCTGTACCCACTTGATGTTTCTGTATATAAATGACATGTATATGTACAAAAGGATAAATCTTGGGAGTATCTGAGCCTGATCTGATCTGCTTAGGTACAGGATAGGTGGTAAATATTCTTAGGAGAATCATTTACATTTCGTTAGCAATTGGCGAACGAAGGAAAATTTTGGCAACTAGTAAAAATAATATAACTTCAGGTTTCTAAATCAGGGAAAGAGATTCAAAGGAACCTATCTTCCCATGAATAGAATGGATCTTAATAGGAAAGTTTTAAGAAAGGAGAAGAGAATAGAAACCAAATGCAAAAAGGTAGTAATACCTTTACTTTCTTCAGTAAATCATAGCCAGTCATGCCAGGCATACAGTAATCAGTAATGATAAGATTCACTTCCACTTCCTGTAAAATAACAACAAAAGGAAAAGAAAACAAAAGATACAATCAGAAAACCAGACAAGAAAGTTTAGGGACAATCACTAAGGAATATGAGGAATCTCTGACATTACAGAGAAAGGGTAAGGGAAAAAAGGTTTTTAAAAAAGGAAACTTGCCTGATGGTTGTTTGGAGAAACAGAAGGTGAATTTGCATTGTTCTGTTCATCTTCATGCAAACCCAGAAATTCCAAAGCTTTGCTTCCAGAATCAACTGTAGTAACTGCTATATCATAACAGAAATGCATTTCTAATCAGAATCCAATAAATACCAACTAGAATAATTGGCAACTAAAGCCATGAAAGTTCAGCAATACCTTGATAAGATGAGTTTTTTTTTAGGAGTTTTTCAATCAGCTTCCTATCTATAAGGCTGTCATCAACAGCCAAAACATGAAACTCTGACTCTGCTGCTATAGCCATTGCAGCAGATTAAAGATTCAAGACGAGTAAACAAGAAGAATCAGAAGAAGAAGAAGAAGAAGGTAGACCGATTGATTAAACAAAAAGAATGGTGCTCTGCTTCTTTTTTTATTTTGGTTATGAAAGTTGCTGTCTTTAGGTGGTGTGAGTTGGTTTAATGAGAGAAGGAGAGGACACAAGAAGAGGAGGCCTTTTTTGTATTTGATGAAATGAAACCCAACAAAATCCACAGCCCCACAAAGCAAGATCCGACCAGATCTCCTGCCAAATCTTGTAAATGTTGATTTCAGAAATGAATTACAGAGTAAGCAATGCAAACAATGAGAGAAATAGCAAAATCCCCAGTAAGAAGAAAAAACAAAAATGCAGAAAAGATCAAATCTTTATAATTAAGGGAAAATGGGAGGTGGGATTTCTTTAAATATACAGCACAACAATGCCCCTGGACATATATCTTTGAGAAATGGGTGGGTTCTGGATGAAAGCAGAGGAAAAGAGAGGTGGAAAAAACATTTGTGGGGGGACCCAAGCAAATCCTTCATAGAGATACAGGTGATGTCAGCTGAGGTGCCCTTTTTCTTCCCAACATGAAATCATGTGGCGCTTACCATATCTTGAGCAGGTGGGGGAGTGGAGTGGTGGTGATGGTGTCCAAAGAAAGAAAGTAGGAAAGAAAGATGAGCCCCGTCTTTTTTCTCACTTTGATTCCCTTTTAAGATTTGTTTCCCATGCCCATACCCATGCCCCCATGGTCATGATGATACATTCTCATTTATTACGATATAATATTTTTTTAAAAATATTTATCTCCTAGTAAATTTGGTAAGATTTTGAATATTGATATTAAAATGATATCGGTATTAGCTAATTTTTAAAATTATAAAATATTATTTTTAATTTTATATAATTAAAATTTAGCTTTTATTATAAAATTTATTATATTATTATAAAAATAAGGAAATTGTATGAAAGCCATTAAGTCTTTTACATAAACTTCCGGAGAATTTTATTAGTAACTAATATTAAATAATCAAATAATTTTACTTATTTAATAATAAAATTAAGTTATAAAAATTAAAATACAAAACTGAAATTACTTCGTACGTTATAAAAATAAATTAAACCAACATGTCTATATTAGAAAATAAAAATAATATTAAAATTGAAAAATATATAAAAGAATGTTTAAACAATGCATAAAACACATTTTTAACTATATCTCAATTTAATTTTGTTAGAATTTACAATGTGCCTATAGGCCCACACGAGAAAGAAAGCTAGACCACATACAAGTCCAAGTGAGGTTCCATCCTAAAATCTATTGGTGATAGGTGGAGTAGCCTACTAGACTTATATGTTAGTTTACTTTCCTCTCTTTCTCCGATATGGGACAACTCTCAATCTCTATATTTCAACACACACCCCTCACGTGTAGGTCTAACGCGTGACATAATCTATCATTCGAAGGTGTTAACAACTAACATAAGAGCAACCTGCTCTGATACCAAGTTAGAATTTACAATGGGCCTATAGGCCCACACGAGAAGGAAAGCTAGGCCACATACAAGCCCAAGTGAAGTTCTATTTTAAAATCAATTGGTGATAGGTGGAGTAGCTCACTAGACTTATATGCTAGTTTACTTTCCTCTCTTTCTCCAATGTGGGACAACTCCCAATCTTTATATTTCAGCAAATTTAGTCTTATATTATGATTAAGATTTAAAAAATCTAAATTTTTATTCAATAAATTTATTTATTAAAATTAATATAAAAATTTAGACATAATACATATTAATATTTTTCAATTTAATCTTTCCATTTCTAATTTAAAATTTTAATCTTTTTTTTTAAATAGGGCCTCCTTCGTACATGCATATGCATTGCATGCATGCATCTACAACTTCATATTTGGTTGGTAATTTCTTATAGCAACCTGTCAAAATTGGAATATTGTTAGCTGAGTTGTCCATTTCCTAGATTTGCTCCCCTCAAATCCTGCTGCTTTTAGCACAATTTATGTTGTCTGCAAGAAATTTGCACTTAATTACTGCACGATGAAGTTAAGTTTATGTGAAATTCTATATAACTATTTTAACTTTTTTTCCCCATGAATAATGATTGCTTCTCCTAGTGGAATCTTTCTACTCAATGTTATAAGGAATTGGAAAAGTTGATTGTCATTGTAGCAACGTTTTAAAGGTTACACCTCAACCTAATTCTAGAAGACAATAGTTTAAAGTTTAAGAGTATAAATTAGACATGATATATTATAAATTTAGTTAAATATTGACTAAAATTAAAAAATTTAAAATACGATTTAAAAAGATCTACGGAAGAATTTAAAGTTTAATTAAAAATTATTAAATAAATGTTATTTAATTTATTTTAGTTTATAAGTATTTATAAATTTATAAAAATTGACTGATTAATTAATAAACTTATTAATTTTTAAAAATAAGGGTTATTAAAGTAAATGAAACTAAAATTTTGAAAATTGAACTAAAAACTTAGATAGTTCAAAATTTTTACAACTAAACTGATCGAATCAGTTAAATTTTTTAATCATTAGATTGTATTATAATGTATAAGGATGACAGTGGATTGAGCCGAATCCTGCCTATTTAAAAAAACAAAACAAAACGAAATCATTTTTTTCAAAACGAAGTCATTTTGAGTTACCCATCGGACCTCAGGTCAGGTTGAGCCCTAGCAGACCGAGCATAACTCACGAACAGATCAAACTAAGAAAATAGGACCCAAGGTTTGATCAACTCAAACTTAGCTTGTTGATTTTGAGTCGTGTCGAGCCGAGCTGGTTTACCATCCCTATTAATATATGGTGTGATCATCTTTTCCATTTATACAACCTATAAATATGTTGTTTTTAAATATATATTAAATAAATTATCGAATGTATATAATAATTCACAAACAATTTATTTCAAAAAATATTTATTAAACTAAAAAATTAAAGTTAAAAAACAAATTTAAATCCTTATTATTAATTATAATTTTTTAAAAAAAGTTTGATAATTTGTATGAAAAAAGTATTAATTTCCTTTTCTTTTCTTTTCTTGTAAGTTTCGTGTCTTTGAATTGTATGAGAATTTTTCTCACACACCTATGATTTACTTTGAAGATATCTCATTGATCATCCCATGTAAAGATCTTCTTGTTGAACTTTAAAGGACATATGTAAGTTTGAACATTTTTTCACCATCTTTATCTTTGATTGCTTACCAATTTTCTTCAAAGATTGTGTCAAAAAGGCAGAAATAGTAAAGAGATTTCCTTTGAAAAAATCTGAGATTGACCCTCTAGAAAATGCGACCTTTTGAGTTTTGAGTATGCATGATTAGACCCCTCGTTCCTGATAAAAGTTAGAGTAACAATAGAAAAGATAAAAAGTCATTGTACACGAATAATTTGAATTTTCATTAAATTTAATAATTTAAACTTTAATAAAAAGTGAAAATGACAAGGTACAAAATATTTTCATTCAAAAGTACAAATTCATTTTAATGGAGGGAAGGATAATTTATTTTTCATTGATTAAAAAAGTTCATCGATTTATCTGTAAAAATCTTAAATATTTTAATTTTTAAGTTCGATTTACTTTAATAACTCATGTTGTTAAAAACTGATCAGTTTATTAATTAACTGGTTAATTTTTATAAATTAACAAGTTCTTATAAACTAAAATAAATAAATTTTTATTTAACGATATCTTTTTTCAATTAAAAGAACAATTTCTTTCAATCATATTTTATTATTTAATTTTATTAAATCTTTAGCTGATTTTATGACGGTCTAATATCAGTTGAACTTTTTAAACCTTAAATTTGTTGTTTAACCGGTTTAACCTTCGGTTCAGTTTTTAGAACATTGTTATTTCCTTTATCACTAAACGTTATAGAAAATAATCTTTATTAAAACAAATTATCTAGATAATAATAATTGTGAAAGGAGTGATGCTTATTTAATGTAAACTCTTACATCAAATGTAAAATTTTAGTTTTGACCTTGCTCACATTAAAAAAATATAGTTTTTACTTGCATTTTTGTATTCACGTTAAAAATATTAACATTTTAAAGTTTTTCTCCTCCTCTTTTTTTATAACAAAAGTACATTACAAGATTGCATTCATTTTAATCTATATTAAAATTAGATAAATTAATTTTTATTTAAAAAATTCTTTTATCAATTTTTTTTATAACTAAAACGATCCCTTTCACTTATATTTTAAATTATTTAATTTTATTTAATATTTAGTTAATTTTATGACGATCTAATAACGATGGAACTTTTTAAAATTTAAATTTTTTATCTTATTAATTTAACTTTTAGTCTGATTTTTAAAGCAACGGATAGCAACATACACTTCACCCACAAAGTTCTATAATTACATTACATTTTTTTCAATGCTTCAATTTGTCGTAAACTCAATCTCTTTCAAGAAATGACACATATATATCAGACGAGACTTAAATTTTCTTTCTTTTTTTTGTTCATTTATAAATTATTTAAACATAAAAGATTCCCAGACAGACTTTGACACAGTGTACAACCTGTCACATAGAATCTAGACAACCTACTATATTATAAAACTCTCTGCCTTGGTGGAGCCATTCTCTTTCTCTTTCTCATTTGTTTGTTTTCATTTTTTATTTCATTTCAATAATCATTTATCTTTATAATACTCATAAGGCATTATACAATTATGTTAATTATATTTTGACAGTTTATTATTTATTTTTATTTAAAATTGTGTAAATTTAAATTATTAAATTTTAATATGACACCATTTTAAAACTATGATTAAAAAAAAGTAACAGAATATGATGGTAGTTAAATAATATCACAAAAATAAATTTTCCTTTGTCCCAAGCACCCGTCTTTCTTCTTAGTGGTCCTCTTGTGAAACTCCAAACTAAAGAATAGTGAATAGGACACCTCCATCTGTAGCAAGAAAGCTGTAATTTTGTTGGCATTATCTACCTATAATTAGTTTGTGTATATATATTTCAATGAAAAAAATTAAAATATATTTAAATTTGGAGTTGTCATGAAGATTTTTCAATTTAAGTAAAAAAAATTAATAATAGAATATTACAATAAGCAAATTGTAATTCATGAATTTGAGTTTTAGATTTAGAATATGTTAATAAAAATTATCATTATAAAAAATAAATAAAGGCCATTTTTATCACTAAATTTAGAATTATCATGGAGCCTTTTTAATTTTAAGCAAAGAAATAATAAATTATTAAATTTAATTAATTGTAATTCATGTGATTGGTATTTGGTCTTGTATAGTTTAAATTCTTGTGTCATACATTGATGTTCTTGCATTCAGTTTAGATTTGCATCAAGTCTGCTCGGGTTAGGTTGGTTTTTGATTTGGTCTCGGTATGAGATTTAGTTTTGGGCAATCTCTAGCTATGTACATAAACCTTTATTTTCTTGATTTATAATCTTACTGATTTATCAATAACAAAAATTCATGTGATTGAGTTGTAATTTGCATGAATTAATTTTTTTCTCTAGGAATATATCAATAAAAGTTATTATTAATAGAGAGATTACAATCACTTTTTATTATTAAACTTGAAATTGTTATGAATTTTAAATTTTAATTAAAAATAATGTATTATTAAAGTCAACAAATTGCTATTCACTTGGTTGAATTAATAACTTGCATGAATTAATTTGTTTCTTCAATAATTTAGATTTTTAATTTTAAAAAGAAAGAAAAAGAAGGGCAGTCCATTTGGTTGAAGAGCTCCACTTCTCAAGCAATAACCAAAGAGTTACCAAAAAAGTAATTATGCAAGAAATTAGAAAGATTAAGAGCCTTGATTAGGCCAATCCAAATTAAAATGTAATAATAAAAATAGACATTAGAATTGGTAAACATTGCTTAACTTAAAATTAGTGTACATGCCATGGACTCAAAGGATTTGATTCGATTTAATTAAAAATTAGCAAATTATATTTAAGTTAATCAATGTTTGAATTAGATTCAAATTTAAGAAAATTGATTTTATGAATTTTGAATTATTTAAACTTGATCGTACGAAACTCAAATCAAATAATTTTTTTTTATGTAATTTAGATACAATTTATTTTTTTTGTTAAAATAATAATCGAGTTATTTCTATTTAATGACTCGATTTTCCATTAGCTATGCATGAAGTTGATTTTTACATGGAATCAAAGACAAAATAAAAGTTGATAAAGAAGACAAAAGAAAATCTTCAATTTGTGTATAATGAGTTAGAAGAACTTAAAGTAATTCAACTCGTTAGATAAGATCTTTGAATAAAATGGAATGTGACAAAATTCAAAGATTGTATATAAAAGTTCATACGCTAAATCTCAACGTTTACAACAGAATATAGATCTGACCTTAATATTTTGATGTGTTCAAATTGAATCTCAGTGTTTTTAAAACATTCAAAATAAACCATAATAGATGAAAAATTTAATAGAGTTAACTCTCTATTAGTTAAACGTCACGTAAATGCTAACATGATAATTTTTTTTTAAAATAAAAAAAGACCCTTGATAAGTCAGACTTACTATCTAAAATGTATAAATATGAGCTCAATTGTCACGTGACAAGTGAGGTACACTGTCTGAAATACGTAAACAGTAATGCTCGCTGCTACGTAATTGTGAGACCCACTTTATGATTAATTTTTTAAAAATTAATTATATGATAGTGAAACCTATTTTTTATTTAAAAATATAAAAATAATATAATGTCAATATTGACATAGTATTTAACTAACAAAAAATTAATTTCGTCAAATTTTCAGTCTATTTAAAATTTGTTCTAAAGGTTTTGAAAACTTTAGGATTCAATCTAAATATTTCACAATGTTAAGGGTTAAATTATATTTTATTATAAATGTTGAAGGCCAAAATGTAATTTTGTACAAAGTTAAGCCTCCTACTCGGCACATGGTTTGTTGTCACATTGTATAGCATTTGACGGGGAACAGATAGAGAAATACTGATTAGCTATTAGCTTTTTGTGATGACAAAAACGACGGTCCCCCAACATTTCACTCTCTTGCTTTTTTTCTGTTTGGCTTCTTTTCTTTTCTGTTTTCCGTTGGTCCCTCTTTTCCACTTCAATTTTTTCTTCGACGGAGAAGAAAATGACTTAAAAGTTGATTTTGCCTATCAATCACAGCTTGTATATGACATAAATGAGATAATTCATTATCATCCAAGATAAAAGATGCGGACTTTCATGGAGGGACAAGAACGAATTGACCTAAAGGATTAAATTTAGACATATTTAATAGATCGATCTATGAGTCAAATCAAACTTATAATAATTTGAGGCTTAATTTTTCTAAGCAAAATGTTGTTTTACTTAGAAGAATTAGGTTTCGGGCAGGCCTAGGCTGGGATAATTCAGTCATAAACTTAATTATAAAAAAACGTTGTTTTATACATTGAATTTTTAAATAATTATTTTAAAAAATTAGCAAAACCGACTCATGAACTGACCCATTGTCATCCCTACTTTCATGTAATTTAACTAATTTTATAAAAATCTCTTAATCTTTAATATTATAAAAAAAATGTTATTTTCAATTTTTCAAAAAATTTCTTCCTTTAGAATTTATTAACAAAAATAATGATAAAATACATGTTACATAAAACAATACATACGTAAATTAATCAAAGATCGCTCACATAGCATATCAACTCGTCTTTTAAACATGACTAATAGAAAAAGCTAAACTCAATCAATATGATTCAAATCAGGTTTAAAAGTTGAGTTGAGTCACTACATCGTAAGTATTCAATTGTCAATAGCTTTTAATAAAAGTTTAAGAAAAATATGTTTATAAAAATAAAAAATCATAAATTTGTAATAACTTTAAGAATTATAAATTTTTTAATTATAAAAAATCATATTATGATTTTTATTTCATGAAGGGCGAAACACTTATTTATCCTATAAAAAAATGAACTCAACATTTTATATACATGAGGATGTATGTAATTGCCTACTATAAGATTTTAATACTTGACATGGAAACAATGGAACATTGTTTGGTCAATGTCAACTAGATGCAAATCTTAACATGCCCAAAATGTCTTACCATGTGACTAGATTTGGTGGACCATAGTTTGTTGATGTCGATGCATCATTTGAGTAGTCACATAATAAGCAGGAAAAAAATATAAAGACCAAGGTTATACCCAATGTTTAAAAATTTGAATCTTAAGTCAAACTAGTAAAATAAGATGTTTGAGATTTAAAAGTTTTAACACTTATCAAATCATCGTAAGATTGACTAAAGATTAAATAAAATTAAAAAATTTGAAATATGATTAAAAGAAAATATCCTTACTTATCAAAGAATTTGAAATTTAATTAAAAATATTTAAATAAAAATTAATTAATTTATTTTAGTTTATATGAATTTATTAATCAATCAAAATTGACTAATTAATTAATAAATTGACCGATTTTTATCAATAAAAGTTATTAAAATAAATCGAATAGAAAAGTTAAAAAAATAAACCAAAAAATTACACAATCTAAAATTTTTACGATTGTACCGATCAAATCAATCGAGTTTTTTAATCAACAGAAAAAATAGAGACAAAGGTTACACCTAATAATTTACAATAAGCAGGTGCAACTAATAATGACTAGCCAATTAAGTTATGAGACAATGACTTGATACATTGAACCCTCCAAGGAAAAGGTCTATATTTAAGAGATACAGTTGTACTTAAGAGATCTTCTGTGGAGAATATATAAATATAGACAGGTTAGTTTAAGTGCCATAGTCTCTAATGGACATACAAAAGATTAGGTCTTAGGTGTATATTGTAGACAAACAATAGGATATTTCTCATGTGCAAGATGATTAGTTTCAAAGAAACCCACCACCGTATATGGCCAAATATGATGAGTAAGAGTTCCATAAGAGAGATTTAAGCTTACTCCTTTGTATTTTTGGTTACTTGTGGTTATGATTACCCCATTATTTAAACCTGAGGACTAAATATATTGGAAACTCTTTTAATCAATGTTTTAAAAAATCAAACTGAAAGTTAAACCGATAAATTAAAAAAAGTAAGATTTTATTAGAACTAGACTGTCATAAAATCAGTTAAAGATTAAATGAAATTAAAAACTTTGAAATATTATTGAAAGAGTTTGTCTTTAATCATAAAAAAATTTGAAGTTCAATTAAAAAGATACTGTTAAATAAAAAATAATTGATTTATTTTAGTTTATAAGAACTTATTAATTTATAAAAAGTAATCAATTAATTAATACATCGATTGTTTTTAACAAAAATAGTTCTTAAAACAAATCAAACTGAAAAGTTAAAAAATAAACCAAAACTTGACCGGTTCGAGATTTTTACGATCAAACTGATTGAATCAGTTGAATTTTTTTAACCATTTTCTTATTTGACTTTTTTTATTTATTATATTTTAAAAACTATCACTCATATATTGTATTGTTTAATCATTAAAAAACATTTTCGTCATATTATATTAATTATTCATCTATTTTTTCTTCAAAATTACACATTATTAGAATTCTTAAGTTTTAACAATACAATCTAGTTTTAAAATTACGAAGATAAAGAAAATTAACAAATATAAAGAAAGAAATTGTATGATAATTAAACAATATTGTAAAGAGATAAATGACAACTTTTAAAATATAATAATCTAAATGAAACAATTGAAATCACAAAAAAAAAAATAAGTGTAGGTAATCCCTAACTTTAATAGTGTATCATGTTAATTTCTAAAAATCAGACCGAAAGTTAAACCGAGAAGACAAGAGATTTAAGGCTTAGGCGGTGCTAGTATGTCTAAAGATTGAATAAAATTAACGATTTTAGAATATGAATGAAAGACATTATTCTTACCTATCGAAGAATTTAAAGTTTAATTTAAAAAAGTTGTTAAACAAAAATTAATTGATTTATTTTAGTCTATAAAACCTTATTAATTAACGAAAATTAATTATTATTTTAGCATATAAGAATTTTTTATTTTTGATTTCATACTTTTTGTATGAACTTCATATATTTTATCTAATTTTCAGAAGGAAAAAACAGCTTCTAATCTAATTTTCTTTTTTTTTAATCCTTTGAAATAAGTAAGGTCTGAGATTTGTTAGGTTGCTCCTCTAACCATCAACGTCAGAAAGAGGGTTGGACTTCACGTTAACAGCCATATGAATTATTAATAATAAACCAAAAAATAAAAATTAGGTCAACCCTCAAAAAATGATAAATTTGGATTTCGTTAGATTTTCTTTGCACAAAAAGAGATATGGTGGTTGACCTCTACAAGATATAACATTCATAAGTGCTAGACGCATTATGTGACACTTCGTTTTGCGATATTTTTTATTTTTCAGGATAAAAGTCATATCTTCTAGAGATTTATAAACTTGGATGAAATAAAGATTATATATTAGGTAGCTTCCTCTAAGTACATCCAACTAGATGAGCTGTATTTTCAAGCAACAACTATAAGATCACAGTCTTAAATCAAAGAAATAGCTTATTTGTAAAAATACAAAAGGAAGGTTATTTACATTCATAGACGAAGTTAGTTGGAGCCCAGCCTCAAGATTTATAAAAATTGAATATTTTTAATGTTGGACCCCGAATTTTTATTGGAGATTTGATTTATTTAAATGGAATTAAATGAGAGATTTTCGGAAATTATTCTTGTGCAAAGCGGAGGAAAAAGTTTTGAAACTTGAGATGATATATATAAGAATTAGGTCGTGAATGTAGTAAGTTATTGAAGAGAGTGAATAATCGATTTTGGTTTTGATGATTTTGA
>JAOTBA010000203.1:2165351-2177308 GCA_025629845.1 Erythroxylum squamatum
CATCCGTTTGTTTTTGCATATGTTGTATTTTAAGTTAGTTGGTTGTAAGATTAAGACCTTAGACATTTGTTGAGAAAATTGGGATTTGGTATCTTTGTATATTTTGGATTTCGGCATCGATATTGTAAAATGGCTTGGAATGCCATTATGGTTTGTGAACATTTATCTTATGTTGTAAATAAATTATGGATCTGTATATAGGTTTGAAATATGAATTGTGTATGAATGGTATGGGTTGAGTTGATGATCTTTGATATAAATTGTTGCGATTTTTTTAATAAGTGGATTGTGGAAAAGACAAGGTATGATTCGGATGAGATAAGTTGGGTTCAAATGTAATGTATCGGAAGAAGTCTTCCGTTTAAGTTGATGAAATTTGTATATGAATTGTTGGTATATATATGTGTGGGAGAGTGTTAAAAAAAAGAAAGATAGGATTTTTTTTAAGTGATGAGGTGAGGGATCTATGATTACCATTTGAATTTTGAATTGCTTTGAATGGCGTTGAAAAAAAAAACTATACCGATTTGGATTGGTTTAAACCAAGTTGTCTTCTCGGAAGATGTAACTTGTCTTTTTAGTTTTCCAACGTTTTTCTAAAGTATGCGTTTTCGGATGTCAGATTTAAAAGATGTGACCTTGAGCGTTTTGATTTCGTTGGTTTTCGCCCACGTTTGTATTTCGAGAAATTTTGTACACACATTTCGTAACTCCAAATGTTGGGTTCCGAAAATGGGATCCAACAATCTGTTCCAGAATACACAACGGAGTTTATAAGGCTGTTAGAGTGTAATGACCTGTGAGAGTCGGAGGATCAATAGGTGGCACGATTCCTGGACAGTCTTAAGCCGACAGTTCGCAAGGCCATTGGTGTGCAGGTGATCGTTGATATGATGACAGCACGAAATTTGGCTATAAGGGTAGAAATGGTTTTGCTAAAAGATAACCGTCTCGGGTTCTTTTCGGCGAACAGGAGGTACCCAGAATTCGCAGTCCCAGGGAGAGAGACAGATGGATAAGTCAGTAGGGAGGCCTATAGCGGAGAAGTCGGCCGAGTGTAAATTCCAGAATTAGAGAGAAGATAAGGCTGCAGGAAAGACCAAGATAGAGGAGGCACCAAAGGTAGAAAGACCAGGATAGAGGAGGCACCAAAGGTAGCAATGGACCCTAACCCCTACGCCAAACCTCGAGGGAAGAAGTGTTATAAGTGCGGCAAAGTCGGTAATCTATCTCATGAAAGTCGACGCAGGGGCGTAAATCTGGCTGAGAAGGAAGATGATGGTAGGGAGATTAATTGCAGTCCAGATGGCGATGAGGACGATTATGAGGATGAAGATTATAAGGCAGCAAATTTCGTCATCCAAAAGGTGATGTTAAGCCCGAAACAAGAGGAGTGATCACAGCAACACCAATTGTTTCGCACTCAGTGTACCATCTCAACCTAGTTATTTGATGTGATCATTGATAGTGGTAGTTGCGAGAACATCGTCAGTAGAGATGTAGTGCAGCGGTTGGGTTTGCAGACAGAGCGACATTCTAGCGCATATACCATTGGGTGGATCAAGGCTGCGGACAAAATTCGGGTGATTGAACGGTATAAGGTTCCTTTTTTCCATTAGTTCGTATACTAATGATATTTATTGTGATGTAGTGGATATGAATGCTTGTTACTTGTTGTTAGGTAGACCTTGACAGTTTGATGCAGTAGTCGTTTATAACGGGCGAGAAAATATTTACCGGTCGGAGGTAGATGGGAAGAGGTTTTCGCTAAAATCATTCAGAAAAGTGAGTCGTCCCAAAGCTTCTAAAGTGGAGGGGCAGGCATTGACCATAGTCGAGACGGGTTAGGAGATGTCAGCAGCAATTTAGGAAGCGGGGGAGTTTTACGTAATGGTGGTGAAACCGATCCTAAATTCTGAAGAGATAAAACCAGAAGTGTCTGAGATTGTCTAACCCTTATTGGAGGAGTTCAATGATGTAGTCCTAGAATACCTACCAGAGGGGCTTCCGCCCATGCGAAACATCCAGCATCACATTGATTTCATCCTAGGGGCAAGTCTACCGAACCTGCCACATTACAGATGAGTCCCTAAGAGAGTGAGGTACTGCGGGAGAAGATTGAGGAGTTGCTGCGAAAGGGACATATCAGGGAGAGCATGAGTCCATGTGCAGTTTCAGCCTTGCTAACTCTAAAGGCTGATGAGAGTTGGAGGATATGTATTGACAGCCAGGCCGTTAATAAAATTACTGTTGGTTATCGGTTTCCTATTTCGTGGCTGGATAACATGCTAGATATGTTGTAATAGCCGGTTTTTCAAATTGAAGGATTAGAACCCTAGACTATTTCATAGAAGCTTTATCATTGAAAATTCATGAATTGCATTTCATTCACATGCATATCAATTATAATTTAGTACACATTGCAAAGAATGTATATACACTCAATTGACTTATTCCGGGGTATAAAAAGGTTAAAATGATCATGATATGAATTGTGTATTGTTTATGTCTTGCATTTTGGTTTGATTAATTACAAGTAGTAAATTTGGAATTAATTTCGTACAATTGGGAATTGATAAATTAAAATGTACATTTGATCTAGGAAAAATGCCAAATGGTAAACAAATAGATACATAGAAAATTAGGATGATTAAGCCTATGAATAAGTGACATTTGACATAGATGAATGAGTGACATTTAACATAACTAATTAATTGACAAATGACACTGATCATGGAGTGACAAATGGACTAATAACTAGGTGACATTTGGTGGCTTAGGAAGATAATAAGTGGCTAGCATGCTTAAGGAAACATGTTAATCCAAATTAATGACACCTGCACCTAGTTGAATTAAGCAAGTGCTAGAAAGTTTCTAGTGTGTTCCTCTTCTTTCTTGCTTCACTCCACCGAAACCTACATCCATCTCCTACCTCTGCATTTTTAGTTTAAGTCTTCTAAATTGCTACACCAAAATCCATGCTTTTACCCTCACAAAGTTAGGTAAAGAATCAGAACATAGTTGTTCTTGTTATAGCCTTTGATCCTAGCTAAAATCCAATCAAATCTCACATTGAATTCGTGATGATTTTTGCATACATGGAGAGCTGAATTAGCTTGATCTTTGAGCTAGACAAGTAAGTAAAAGATTGATATTTATGGCATGTTATAATAGAGAATTTATGATGATGAAATTCAGATGAATTATATATGATATTGATGTTAAATTGTGTTGAAAATTTCTGCATGAACTTGGATACTTTTCTGTTGTGTTCTTGATTTATGAACAATAGGTTATGAATTGCTTTACGAATGAATTAGATTAGGATTTGAGGTATAATGAAGTCGAATTTATGTTAAAGATAGGTGCTAATATAGTGATCTTGAAATGGCAACAGAACTAGGATACATGATTAATGGTGAATGATAGTTTCTGTTTTAATTTTGATGTGTGAAAGATAATAATTTTTGAGTTGTCTAATAAATGATTTTTGAATTAGGTTTGGAGATGAATTTGATAAGGGATTGAAGCTGATGTTATCCACTAATGAATTTGATAAACAACTAATTTTACCAAACATTTTTCTTAAACAACTGATGTTATCCGCTGGTCAAATCAGTTGATAACATTAGCTATCAGCTAACCGCTGATAGAATCAATTAATAGCTAATGTAATCTACTGTTTGTTAAACATGGCCATTATATTAAAAAAATCTATTAAAATTTTATTTTTGTAAGAATTATTCATATCCTTTTCTTTTTCTTGACATTTAAGACCTACGATGATCTATTCCAATCACGTACACGCAAATCCTAATTGAGGAAAAAGACATGAGCAGTGTGGCTTTTGTACTGTTTCTTAGCAATGCACTATTGGAACACCTTCGTGTTACAAGGATGCCGAGGCATGGTAGGGGTCACATGAAAAAGGTAGTGTTGACGATATAAAATGTTTCGTAATTTTATTTATTTTAAAATATTTTTTAAAAGAAAAATATTTTATGATATTAGAAACTTTAAAGAAATTTTTATTGATTATCTGTCAAGTTATTTTAAATATTTTAATTTAATGAGTTTACAAACTTCATTACATACACAATAATCAATTCTACCATAACATCCAATTTGATAAATTCTTGACAATATATCTTATATAAATTCAATTAATATTATAATATTTTTAAATAACAATTAATTTTAAAAATAAAAATTATAATAAATATAATCATTTTTTGTACTATATTAGAAGATATAACGCTTTAAAAAAGTTATAAAAATATTAGTCTATTAATTATAATATATTACCAATCATTTTTTTGCACTAACTAACTACGCATCTTTTAGTTTATTAAGGCCTAATTTTAAAGGGATCAAATCTTCTGTTTTAAATATAATATTTCTGTCATGTTTCATTAAATCTTATTTCCATATTTATATGAACCTTACATTAATATATAATAAAGTTTAATAAAATACAGTTATAACAGAATAACTAAAACAGAAGATTTTAGGTTAACTTATGGTCCGGATAGCAATAACTTTGAAGAATAATTAATTTTATTGGCGAGATCATGACAAAATCTTGATAAATCCCAAGCTCACGACACCATATAATATCTTGGAAAATGAATATACTAGAATCAGGACTCAGGACATTGATTGTGTCAGTGACCCTTCAATTCTGTAACTATCATAACATAATAATACTGGCAGACAGTCAAGCGCCAGTTTTAAGCTGCCAGCCTTCACAATTATTACTTTCTAGATAGGTCATTGGGTAGGACAGGCGGCTGATCTCTCGCCGGTTCATTTGCTTTGCTATTTGTTAAATTATGTTTTAAAAATTGGAACCAACCTTAACTGAAAAAATAAAAATTTAAAATTTAAAATATTTAATTAATAGTAAATTATTATAATATTTATTAAATATTAAATAAAATTAAAAATGTTAAAATATGATGAGAAAGAGATTGTTCTTATTTATAAAAAAATTTAAAGTTCAATTAAAAAGAAATTGTTAAATGAAAATTAATTAATTTATTTTAATTTATAAAAATATATTAATTTACTAAAGTTAATAAATTGATCAATTTTTAACAACAAGAGTTATTAAAATAAATCGAACGAAGAAATTGAACGATTCAAAATTTTTATGATTGAACGGATTAATTTTTTTTATCATTAGTGATGTATATCAAGTGAAAAAAATCATTAATTTTGAATTAATTTGATATGATTTTCATAATTTGTTATACTTAAAAAATTGTTTTTCTTAATCGAATTTAATTATTTTAATTTAATTTAATTAAACTTAAATTTCAAATTCTACATTTCAAAGTTTTCTAATGAATGGACAATATAAGATGATGTTGAAGTTTGGATTCATTTACAATATTATTCATAATAGGTCATCTTGTTAAATGTATGATACTTTTTAAAGGATAGCTAACCAAAATTTTCCTTTTTATTTATTTTCATACAAATTTACGTTTGTTTTCATATATTAAAAGAAAACCGATTGGTGATGTATCATGCTAATGACAATTACGAATTTTAAAAATTTTGTAATTTATATGTGCAAATGCGTTTAGTGTGATGAGATTAGTGGCAGATGCGTCTAATCTTAGCCTAACCAATGCATTTGTTTTTAGAGTGGTTTGTTATTAATTAGTCGTGGGTCATACGATCTTTGCCTTCTTTTCTTAAGGATTAATTAATGGTCATTGCTAATGCTGAGCTAAAATTGAGTTGACCCATATTTAAGATGATTGGGATTAAAGTAATATTATTTTAAATAAATATTTAAAATGATGCTCCTTCCTATTCAAAATAAAAGTCGTTTTAGAGGAGTGCACACTAGTTAAGAAAGTTAATGAGATGTTTGATATACCCTTATTAATTACATGTTGAAGTGTCTTGAAAATATAATCTATGTAATATGTGTAATTAAGATGTGAGAGAAATTAAAGAGTAATTTTGGAAGTAAAATTATAAACATGTATGAAAAGTCACAAACGACACTTATTTTGAATAATTAAAATCTGTCTAAAACGACTTTTATTTTGAATAGGAGGGAGTATCATTTTAATGTTGTCATCATTATCATCATCATCATCACACTCAGTCTGAAGTCTCACAGTGAAGCAGGGTTTGGGGAGGTCTGATAGTATGCAGCCTTACCCCTACATAATAGAGAGACTGTTTCCTGTAGACCCACATGCAGATGTGACAGGAAAATAATGATGCTGGTTAAAAGAGTAAATAAGTTAAAAACATGGAATGCAAAATATTTAAGTAAATAAAATTACCATAAATACATGAGGATAATGATAATAATAATAATAATACTAATAATAATAATGATAATGATAAAACTACTACTAAAAAAATTCAATAAAAGGATAATCATAATAACAGGTACTTATTTCAACTTAAAGAACCACAAAGAGCAGCTGGGAAATGGGTAAAACACATGCTTGGGTGGATGATCATGGGAAACCCACTAGTAGTGAATGATAGTGAATGATAGTGGGTCGATGATGGAAGCGCAAGCAACATTAATTTTAGCATATTACCCAAATTAAACACATACATGTGATCTTGATCTAACTATGCATGACATTAGATATTTTTCCATCGAATACTTACATAATATAATTTAGTTTAGATTTGATTGAATTTTGGAATAATTCAATGTGATCGAAACTAGAAGTATATTATAATTTTTGACTTATTGGTATGTTTAAATATATGAAAAAATAGCTTTAACTAAATAAAAATAAATAAAATATTATTTCTATTCCAAGTTCTAGAGAATTTCTTTTCCTTCTTTATCAATAATTCTTCTTCTTCCATTTATCAACAATTGGTGGCAATCTCGTACATGTCTTAAATAGGATTAGATCCTCTGTTCTGATTAATCAGTTTCTACCTTATTTTATTAAATTTCGTTCATATAAATATGTGAACAAAATTAAGTGATACAGAGTTGAAATACTCTAATGGGACAAGTTGCTCCAACCCGTCTTAAATACCCTATTCTAAATCAATCACTTTGGTCTATAATGTTAATTTTATGCCTTTTTATGTGTATATATATGCAACCAAAACATGTAATATATATTCCCATATCCTCGTATTAGTAAGAGCACTATCCTAAGAGTAGAAAATTATTTCTAGTTCTTCCAACTTTCCTCCGTAACCATGGCTTCAAAGCTCATCTTCACCCTTATTTTACCTGTTCTCCTCTCATCTTTAGTGATAGTTAACTTCTTCTCTCAAGCGTCCCATGTGTTGGAAAGCTATTCCGGTAACCAAATTGGTCTACTCGAGACTGTTCCTCTTGTGGGTAGTGCCATAGGACCTGAAAGTTTCGCCTTCGATCCACTTGGTGGAGGGCCGTACACTGGAGTCTCCGATGGACGGGTTGTGAAATGGCTAGAACATGAACGACGGTGGACGGATTTCGCCACAACTTCGCCTACCAGGTACATGCATGCATACACCGAACTTATCATCAACTTCAAACAGTTTTCACGAAGAACACATGCATATATATATATGTTTAAGATGTTAACTTGGTCATTTTTGTTTGATCAAAATGGTTTCAAATTCTGATGAAATTCTTGAATTTTCCATTAAGTCACAGACGTATTTGTTTAGGATTGATTGATGTTAGAAGAGGAAGAAGAAGTTAAGGTGGTGCATTGGGAATGAAGGGCATTTACTAGTTTCTGTTGTTACTTAGCTTTCTAAGAAGAAAAGGACCCATGTTTGTCTTCTTTGAACCTCTTTCAGGATGGTTGTCTTCTTTGAACGTCTTGCAAGACCATCCCGAAGTAGGAAAAAAACAGTCCTTGTCAACTATTCATTGTGTAGACCCTTCCTCCCCATGTGTCCAGCCTCTTAAGCACTATTAGCCAAGTGTCGATTTCGGGGGGATTGTTATCACAATTTGTTTAAATTAGGATATGTTGTAATTGTCCACAAATTATAGTATACTTTGTAATTTTCATTTTAAAAGTTTGATTGGTGCCTTTAATTTTCTTATTTTCTTTCCTAAATCGGGCAAGAGACAAAACTGAAATGAGTTGAATTGAAATTTAGCTACGAATATTATTTTAGGAGTGACAATAGACCGAGCTACGCTTTGGCCTACTCACTGCTGTTACGGCTTAGGTCTAAAGTAATAGGCCTCAGTCTTACCAAACCTTAAGTAGTCTAGTCGGACTAAAGCTATTTTTTTAATTTAAAATATAAAAATAATGTCATTTTTTTTGCAAAACAACATCACTTTAATTATATGAATCGAGTCGAGTCAGTCGAGGGTTTAAAATAGACTCGAGGCTTGGTCAATCCAATTTTGATCCGTTGATTTCGGGATAAGTTAAGGTTGGGGGACGGGATTGAACCAATTATCATCTCTAATTGCTTTGAACAAGAAACAAAGATTGACAGGTAGCTAAGAAATTGTTCTAACATTATTGATGTTTATATTATATCTCTAAGTTTAGGGAATAAAAATTATAGATTTTTCCATTTAAAAATTTAAGAAAATTTTTTCTATTCTTTAATTTTTTTGAATTTTTTATAGTTTTAAATTAAAAAATTCTTTTTACTCAAATGTAGGTTAAAAATAAGGACTAAACAAATGATAAATAAACATCATTTACAGACTAATTAAATATTACTGATATGTATCTTAATTAACATTTTGAACTTGACCTAAATAAATTAACCTTGAATTAAACTAATATTTTAAAATAATTATAATAAATTATTAATTTAGTTCGAATAAAATTTTAGAATTGGACTAATTCACATATAAGAAACACTAAATTGGTTGATATGTTATATTTACTTCACCTACGTTTTGTCATATTTTAACTAAAGTTTAAAAGGAAAATTTTCTAAAAAATTATAAATTACAGATATTTAAAATTAATTTTAAAAAAGTTAAAATAAAGATGAATTTCATGTCATAATAAACTACTTGTTTATTCATTTAGTATGTATTAGGATATCTTCTAAGCTCTCTCGATCGAATCTGTCGTATAGGACTTGTCTAGTGCAGAATATCCGGTTGACGTAATTTGCAAGCTATTGCGTCAACCCGAAAGTTTACCCAATGCTCATATAAAAGGTAGCGGCTGCAAATTTCTCCGTTAAAACAAAAAGAAAAAAGAAGTAATAAGACATCTTGAGGGTTGATCATTATTATAAGAAGTTGATTGATGAGAAAATTGTTTATGTTGTTACAAAGTTAGAACTTGGTCCACAATTCAAATACCAGAAAATGAGACATCATATAGCCCTCTACTTTGAATTGGACGGTTAATTTACAACCGTTGATTTGTTCTGTCGACTTCACTAATCGTACCGCATGCAAAGGTTGTCCATGTCTCTATTAATTATTTGATATTACATTGCTTAGAATTGCTCTCATCATTCAACCACAAATTGCCTCCACTTTATCATATCCTCTTTGAATCAAAGACCCTTTTTCTTCTTTAGTATAGACATTGCAAATTAATCAACGTTTTAAAATAATAATAATAATGTAAATGAGTTTATTGTTAGAAAAAAATAAAAGATAATCAATTTAGTGATTTTTATAATCATCATGTTTATTATAGATTAAAATACCTTTACATACCATAATTTTTTTTATTGATGTGAAATGATAATTTAAATTATGTTAATTATAATAATTGCAAGATATGTCCATTTCACATTTTTCTAGTTTGTTTAAGTAATTAATGATATGATTTGAATAGTTAATTTTATTCGAAATATTTTTCAATTTTCATAAAGTTATATTCTTGTATATAAAGGTTGGCCTGGGTAGCCTGAGCCTTATCCTAGCCTGATACCCATATTTAGAAAAACTGGGCTCGAGATTTGGCTCAAGATCCAGTCAACTCGGGCTGAGTTTGGGCAGTCTGAACCTTATCTCAACATAATGCCCATTTTTTAGAAAAATTGGGCCCGATAATTGACTTAAGATCCAGTTAACCTGAGCTTGGCCCGCTAATTTTTGGGCGGGCCGATCCAGGCCCAATTGCCATCCTTAGTTACAGAAACTCCCTAATATTCTACTCCTAATGAGAGATATGCTTTATTTTAACAAGGATATAAAAAACAAATTCACATGAAATACAAGTTAAAAAAGAAGTGATTTTTTAGGGAAAATAAATGCTTAAAAATATTTGGCTATTTTTGAATAGGGATGGCTGCGGAGGACCAAATGATCATCAACCAAGGGAGCACATCTGTGGCCGTCCACTTGGTTTGAAATTCAACGTAAGTAACGGTGATCTTTACATCACGGATGCTTACATGGGACTGCTGAAGGTGGGGTCTCAAGGGGGCTTGGCCACTAGGATTGCGACACACGAACAAGGCCTTCCTTTGGCATTCACCAATAGTTTGGACATTGATCAATCAAGCGGTGCTGTTTATTTTACAGATAGCAGTTCACGATACCATAGACGGTATGTCAGACACTCTATCCCTACCCCTTATTCTATTTACCATTGATTTTGCATCACTATTATGATTAGTAATTAAAATCATGATAAAGAACATTATTTGTAATTATATATACAGTATTTTTAATTATAGTAATAAGCTAATAAATAGGGTGACAATTTAGTAAGGCCATGAACTTAAAATTAATAGATCAAATTCGATTTCTGATTAGATTTAGGCTTTGATTCAAACTTGACAATATTTTTAAACCGAAAAATTGTAAAAAAAAAATAAAATCGGGTGGATCAATTTGAAATTAATGGATTAAATTAAATATGATTAGACTAAGGTATTAGAGCTTTGATTGCAACTTAAAACTTGGATTGCAACACCATTTCAGGAACTATATCTCAGTCATACTGAGTGGTGACAAGTCAGGAAGGTTAATGAGATATGACCCAGAAAGCCAAGAAGTGAATCTACTTGTAGGCAACCTCTCATTCCCAAATGGAGTAGCTCTAAGCAAAGATGGAGACTTCATTTTGTTAGTGGAAACCACAAACTGTAGAGTTATGAGATACTGGCTAAAAGAACCAAAAGCTGGAACTCTTGAAGTCTTTGCTCAATTACCGGGTTTCCCAGATAACATAAAGAGGAGTCCAAGAGGAGGGTATTGGGTTGGGATACATTCAAGAAAAGAGAAGGTTTTGGACTTGGTCCTGTCACATCCATGGATTGGAAATGCCTTCCTCAAACTTCCTATTGATGTAATGAAAGCTCATGCAGCTTTGGCCAAGTTCAGAGGGAGTGGTTTGGCAGTGAGGTTGAGTGAGGAAGGTGAGGTTTTGGAAACTTTTGAAGGCAGACATGGGAAGGGATTGATGTCTATAAGTGAAGTTACGGAGAAAGATGGTAATTTGTGGATTGGTTCAGTGACTTCACCATTTGCAGCTAGGTATTACATATGAGATAAATAAGAAGTGGCATCAGGATTTGCAGAAAAAATGGATTATTGAATATATGCAATGTTTGTATATATATATATATATGACGTAATGGTTTAATATGTTTATTAATAAAAAATTGCATTGCATTCCATATATTTTTAATATTTGTTTTTCCTTAATTATGCAAGTATAAGATGAAATGCTAAATGTTAATTAATCTTGAAATTAATTAAGGTCCAGAACATCTAACCTTACTTTAAACATGGGCCTGAAGTAGCAACGACAACATTATTTTTCCTTAATCTTTACTCTTGATGTGATTTATAGGCTGTAACTTAAGCAACCGAGATAAACATGGCAGAACTTATCTCCAGATCATTCTTAAACAATAACAGTTGACCTTTGACCTTTCAGGGCTGTACCAACTGGTGTCAAGCTGGTCGTGGATTCGAATTTGTTGGATCAATGGTGGTTGACAAATTAAATTCCTTAATGTTTTGATAATAATAAAATGTATAGAATTGGTAAGAAATTTATTGC
>JAOTBA010000203.1:2197663-2213037 GCA_025629845.1 Erythroxylum squamatum
CTCTTGGTCGGATCTCGAAGTTCTCTATCCTCCTCTTAGTCTGTGTTTCCAGAAGTTCTTGATCTTGATCACTGCGTCCAGCCTCCTTGTTTAGGTCTGATCATTAGCCTTATATAGCCCCCTCTCCAGAAACCCTAATTTCTTGAAATAAAAACGCCTTCCCGCCTATGTCCGTTAAACGGACATGTGTGTCCGTTTAACGGACACATTCGGGTCTGGAATGGTGCATTCTCGCTTTATGTCCGTTAAACGGACATACGTGTCCGCTTAACGGACACTCTCGGGTCTAGGAGGCTTTCTTTCCAGTATCTGTCCGTTAAACGGACAGACGTGTCCGTTTAACGGACACAACATTCTTCTTCAATTTTCTCCTTTGACCTCCCAACTGCCATACTTTCTTCTTGGAGTCTTCTCGGAAGTCGCATAGCTTAGCTTTTTCCTTGCACTCAACCTTGACTAGCTTTAATTCGGCATCTTCAAGCGGGGTTCTGGCTCTTTTACCCAAAATCACACATTTGTACCTATCAAGCAAGACATTCAAAATGTGAGCGAATTCACTAAATAAAACATCAAATCCGCAAGGAAATAAGTCAGAATTTATCCAATTAAATCCACAATTAACTATATAAATTCGACTTATCAGTAGTGTTCTTTGAGGATATATTTCTTATGAAAGTGAGTGTGTAAGCTCATATAGAATATGTCCCTAGTTCTTCTACCAATGATGACACTGAGGAAGAGGAAATTGTTGAACAAAGGAGAAGCAAAAGATCTAGAGTACCCACCAGTTTTGGTTCTAACTATATTACTTCCTTTGTGGTGAAAAAACATGAGGAGATAGATGACGATTTTATGGTGATTTATATTATTGAGGAAGATCCCAAAACTTATGAGGAAGCAATGAGATCTGTGGGTGCTACCTTTTGGAAGGAAGCCATAGATAGTGAGTTAGTGTCAATCACATTAATAAAACTTAGGTTTTAGTTGATCTACCTCGAGAGTGTAAGCCTTTAGAGTATAAGTGAATTTTCAAAAAGAAATTGAGACCTAAAAGAACCATTGAGAGGTTCAAGGCAAGACTTGTGATTAAAGACTTTACATAAAAGGAAGGATTGGACTTTTTTATTCTTACTCTCCTGTTACTAAAATTGCATCTATGAGGATGTTGTTTGCTATTGCCTTGGTATTTAAGCTTTATGTGCACCAAATGGATGTTAAGACAAATTTCTTAAATGGTGATCTAGATGAGAAAATTTATACAGTCCAACCCTAGGGGTTTAGAGTGCCTGGTCAAGATCAAAATGTGTGTAATTTGGTTAAGTCTTTGTATAGACCTAAACAGGCTCCCAATCAGTGGCATGAGAAATTTGAAAGTGAGATTTTCAAACATGGTTTCGCCTCTTGTGATGCTAATTCCTGCATTTACATGAAATCTAACATCAATGATTGCGTGATCATAACTCTTTATGTGGATGATATGCTTATTTTTGGTACTAGTTTATTTGTCATTGATACTACTAAGAGTTTGCTGAAGTCTTCATTTGATATGAAAGATCTTGGACCTGTGGACTCTATTTTTAGAGTTAAAGTTGATAGGACTGACTTTGGTTTAGGTTAAATCAAACTCATTATGTCGAGAAAATTTTGAAGAAGTTTGGTTACTATGATGTTGATCCAGTCAAGACTCCCTATGATGCTAGTGTTGTTTTAAAGAAAAATATTGGTGATAGTGTAAACCAAGCTGAGTATTTTAAAATTCTTGGTGGTGTGATGTTCTTAATGAACTATTCCCGTCCTAATATTGCATATTGTGTGAGTAGACTTAGTAGGTATACTCATAATCCTAGTGAAGAGCATTGGAATGCATTGATTCTTTTGTTGAGATATTTGAAAGTACTATACATTATGGATTATCTTTTAGTGGTCATCCTTTTGTATTGAAGGGGCATTCTGATGCTAATTAGGTTATCGAGAGTGATTATATCCACCCTACCAATGGTTATGTTTTTACCTTGGTAGGAGCTGCAGTGTCTTGGGAATCATCCAAACAAACATGTATTACGAGATCAACAATGGAGGCTGAGTTTATGGCTTTGGAGCTGGCAGGATGGGAAGTTGAGTGGCTAAGGAATCTTTTAGCAGATATCCCGCTTTAAGAAAAACCAATTCCTTCTATGTTCTTTTATTGTAATTCGCAGGTTGGCATTCATGTTGCCAAGAACAATGCATATAATGGCAAAAGTAGACATATCAAATTGAGATATAAAATTGTCTGTACTTTAATTAGACATGGTGTAATTTCTCTAGAATATGTCAAGTCAGAGAGAAACTTAGTGGATCCATTTACAAAAGCTTTTAGTAGGAAACTAGTTTCAAAGCATGCCAAAGGGATGGGGTTAAGCCCAATTGTATAATAACCTCGTAATAGACACTTATCTTGGGAAATCAAGTTCAATGAATCAAACGAAGTTATGTGGTAACTACTTACTTGTACATTGTTTGTGGAATAATACTAAGATATATTCAGTTGTTGAATATCGTCCTTAGCATGACTTTACTGCGTTTGATGAGGTTGGATTGTTTAATTCTTAATGAGTTCTATAGTCTAAGTTTGGGTGGTATAAGCAGTACACACTTGATGGACTCACCTACGTGATTTTGGGGGGGAAGACGCTAGCCATATGAGAGCATTTGAGCTATCTTTCTAGAGCGATCATGAGACCAAGACATTTTAAGGCTGTTTATTTCTTAAACAATAGGTTCAATACTTAGTTCACCTACTTTTTTCCCCCTAAATTGTTATAGTTTGTTTATCAAGTTTTGGACCAAGTAGGGGATTGTTAGTGTTATTGGAATAATATTTGATCCTTACGGTCTGTCAACGTTATTATCCTCATTATATCAAAAAAGTTATCAGCATCATTATTCAATGTTTATCTCTTTATGGGTGATAACGTTTATAACATTAACGCACCTAAATGTCTCTTTATTGTAGTGACAACGTACACAACACTCTTTCTATATATACCTAAACATTTACTCTCTTTGGATCATCCCCGCAGCTGTGTTTTCTTTTAATTTTCTCCATATAACACACAAAGTTTTTTTTATAGACACTGAACAATACACGCATATCTCCTTCCACAACAATAATACACACGCATTTTCTTCTTATCTCATCTCTTCTTTGTACTTTTACTGTTATTACTTCTCGGAGATAGTTCCTACTCCGCCCTTTGGAGTGCATCGAAGTTAGTGAAGGAGACGTTAACCCTATGGTCAGATTATGTTGTCCTGCTATATTGTAAAGGGGAAATTTCTAACTTAGGGCAGTGATTTTTCACGACGCCTTACATTTTGAGATAAGTTGTTCCAATTAATTATTTTATTGTTATTTCTCTAACAACATTTTTAAAAGGACTATTCTAATATCTACCAAAGAAAGGAGGGGAGGGAAAAGAAGACTTTAAGAAGTTGGAAAATGTCAAGCATCTTTAAAAGGACTATTCTAATATCTACCAAAGAAAGGAGGGGAGGTAAAAGAAGACTTTAAGAAGTTGGAAAATGTAGCTTGACAACAAAATGCCTTTATCCTTCACACCTTGCCTTTACATATTGTTTTTGAAACTCACGTGAAATTCTTATGATTATGATTCTTTGTATCTCCCCAAATTATTACTTTATTGATTTTCAGTCTAACCAACATAAGGTTTCACTTAGATTTTTATAATCTGATCTCAATATGCAACATAAACATTTTGTTAGTACAAATCACCTTGATTTACCCTTGATTAGTATTGAGATTGCTCTCCCCATTTAAATTTTCGAATTTGGATTAAGCTTAATTTTTTCCACTCAAATGACATCATCCAAACTTATCCAAGAAAAATAAACAAAATACTAAGTTTAAATATTAAAATAGATTATAAAAGATTTTGAATTCTAAAAAAGGGTAAAACTATAAAACATTACTTGTTAAGCATTACAATATTGTCAAATAATATTTAACAATGCTTTTTATCAATTAATTTAATCTTTTGAAATTTTTTCTTTTCATTTTAATTAATAGGGTAATTATCTCATTTTTTAGACTTCAATATAACTAATTTTTATAGAGTAACTGCTCTTCATTTTTCAATTGATTTGGTTTGTAAATTTCTTATTACGCTAAATGTATTAACAAGAGATGCAACCCATTACATGTAACAATCATTTGCAAGTTATGAACTTTTATATAACGGCTTAAAATTGTAATTGGTTTTTTCAGATATGCAGTTTGATACATATAATAATTCCGATTTAAATATATTACTTTTTTAAATAATGATTTAAAATTGTAATTATTATTTTTAGATACGTAATTCAAATATGTTATTTCATGAAATAATAATTTAAAATTAAATAATATATTTAATTCAACTAATATTTGTATGTCCTAACGCATTTCAGTCTTGACTTCATCTTTTCGACTATAAGAAGAATTATAACCCCTTAAGTATGATTCGATCTCAAAATTTTTAGGTTAATGGACATGATAAAAAAAAAAGTCACGAATTTCAGATAACTTAAAAAAAATCTTATAACCTTAAAACCCTCTGTACTTTTTAATTTTTTAGCAAAACATTAGCTATTAAACTTCTATTACTAAATAAAAATGAAAAATACATTACATGAATATAACATATGAATCAATTAAATATTACTAACATAACGATCTAAGTCAAGTTTTAAACCTGATTTAAATTTATTAAACCTAACCTAAAATTATAATTTATTATAGTTTATTTTAAATTATTAATTTAGGTCGGATTTAATTAGCTCGGATAGAATTTAAGAGCTAATTTGGATTGTCATATAAATAATATTTAATTAATCTACAAGTAAGGCTCCTGTAATATGTTTTTTTCGTTATTTTTAACAAATAATTAAAAGAAAATAATTTTTTAAAAAATTGAAAAGTATGTGAATTTTTTTTAAAAGTTTAAAGATTAGAAAGTTTTCTAAAATTATTTAAAATAAAAGAAAGATCTATAAACATTCCTTACGACATTTGCAACTTGTGATTCTTGTGAATTGGAAAAGTAATTAATAGTCGGTGAGAGGCTAGCGGCGACATCCAGACGCATGAACAAGGACAAACACAGGCCATTCTTATCTTCCAGCCAAGCAAACGGCTGCCACATAGGGTCCATTTTTTCCGCTTGACGAACTTGACTATTTGTCCATGTACATTCCTTTTAGTTTCCTATTATCATCCCATTGAACACAACCAAGAACTCGACTCAACATTCCGTACCCTCTTCTAAATGAAATGTCCCCATACATATTCACTCCCTTTCTTTCCTTAGAATGAAAAGAAAGATAAAGATTGAGCTAGACCCTACTTTGGACAAGATCGAAGAGTAGATTTAATCTAATTTCAGGGTTGTTAACAATAAATTTATCTTTGGCAGAGAATTGTTTATTCTTTCAGTTAGTGAACTCGCTTGTTCCTATATCTATTCTATAACTTGTTTATCATTTTTTAATCTGTTGAGATGAGAGCATGAAATGTCATTATTCAAGCAGTTTTACTAGTGTTCCCTTGAACAAAAGGAGACAAGTCAAACAATTAGGCTTCGAGGTTTAGTATCTTTTGAGTACCCTATGTCTCTCGTCATCAATTGATTTGCTTTTTAAAACATATGTTGCTGTATGACTAAAATCGCAGCTGAAGAAGGTAAAGTAGCCAATGCTCGAATCAAATGTCAGTAAGTGCATGCATACATAAGTAGTATGTGTTTATGTGTGTGTGTGTGGCTTGGATGAGCAAAGGCAAAGTATGCTACGTACATGTCTTTGGCCGAAAGAGAAGCCTAATAAATCATGTGCCTTGACTTGCAATCCACTTCAGCTAACCATATTCTTACACGTTTTTTTTATCTGTCTTTTAGGACCTACTTTTACCCAAGCTAAGAGGCATTTGGTGACAAGAGCACACGTAGATTTTGGTTACAAATTATGAACACTCACAACAACAAACAAATTACGACCGAACATAAATACTCCATCTAAGAACACCTTTAGAAGAGATCAAGATAACAAGCAAATTGTAATAAGTTAGCAATTTTTCATGTTGATATATTGGAGGTTTGAAGATTTTAATAGGATTAAATATAGTAGTTTAAAAAATTTAGAAAACTCTTTAATATTTAAAAATCTCGAAAAAATTTCTGAACGTAACATGAACATCATATATAGAACATAAACATCACATATAGACCAATCAAATATTATTTATATGAGAATTCCATTTGACTTTTAAATTTTAAAAAATAATTAAAGTTGGTATAAATTAATGATTTATTATAATTATTTCAAATTATTAATTTAAGTCAAGTTTATTTTGTTTGAATCAGGTTTAAGAGCTAAATAGAGTTACTATATTAGCACTATTTGATTAGTCTATATATGATATTCATGATACGGGTGTTTTATTATTATTTTTTAGCCCAATTTTAAGAGAAGATTTTTAAAAAAATTAAAAAGAAAAAGAAAATTTCGAAAATTTTAAAGAATAAAAAGCTTTTCTAAAGTTTTTAAAATTACAAGAGAAGTTTATATCTTTTGTCCTATTTTTATATCATCACATAAGTTTATTTAAGTTTTTATTATCACTCATTTGTTATGAGTAGTAGTACAAATTGGTCGCTTCTAATGTACTTATAAAGTTTTTAAGTGTTTCTATAATTTTCCTCTTCCCTCTACTGAAATCCTAATCTAGGATGATTTGCTTAATCGATTATGAAAAACATATATATGAAAGGCGTAAATGACGATTCAAACTATAGCGACAATGATTAATTAGCTAAAAGTCTAAAGATATTGGTTAGGGTTGTTTTGAAGAAACTTAGAACGCAGGCTAGCAAAAGTAAATTAGAGGTGATAAATGATAAACCTATAACAAAAAGGCTACTAAACCCTAGTTATCTATCTCCTTCAAAACCCTTTTTATAAAGTCTTAAAACCAGGGATTCCTCCTTGTGGAAGCATGCATCTCTTTCCAATCAACATATCTATAGTGCCATTAAACTTTCTCGATTAACTGTATTATAATACAGGTAAAATAGCAGCATAAGAAAAGGTTAAAGTTGGTGAAACAGCTTACTCCCTAACTTAAATTTAGTCACAAAGTAAATATTACTTCAAGTATAATTACACTTATAATCTAATAGGCTTACATCTAATTTTATTATGTAATTTTTTTTATAACTATTTAATATACAAACTATAACATTTATTTTGATAATTAATTATCCATAAGACTTGACTATAGTCTCTCGAAAATCTGTCATTATTAATGAAATTTGATATAAACATTATATTGTTATCTCGATAGTTACTGGAATTTGCTCTAAATAAACTGCAATTTTTGTAATAATCTGAAATCTACCATGCAATTCAATGTAGGTTTTAGGAGCTAGAGCTACTTCACTTCACTGTTCTTTTTATAGAAATTATAAAAATCAACTACATGACGGCCATTTGATGTTTTTATTGATTATTATTAAAAATAAAAAATATTTTATAAAAAATATTTTCATTTTATATGTTATTGAAGTTTACAAAATATTCATTAATCACTAGACATAAAACTTTTTCCAACTTTATATGGATCAAATTATAGTTAGAGGAAAAGCATATGTAGTCTTCTTCCATCTATGGTTAAGCGATATATAGTCTTTTTCCATCTATGAGAAGTCACCACGAGACGCATATATAGTCTTCTTCCATCAATGGTTAAGCAATATACAGTCTTCTTCCATCTATGGTTAAGCGATATATAGTCTTTTTTTCGTCTATGAGAAGTCATCACGAGACTGAGTTTCTGTTCTTCTATCAAATTTATCCTTAATTCAATAAAAAGAAACCCTAACATGGAAATTATAGAAAATGAAATCAACTATGTCCTAGGAATAATAATAGACCTTAATTTCTGTGACAAAGACAGGTTGGTTGAATCAAGACATATGAAAGTGGGGCACCATCCTAACTACCACTGGACCACCAATTCTTCACAAATTCCATGAACCCAAAAAAACACTCTACAAATTTCCTTTAACTTCTGCATCATCCCAACAATTTCCAACTCTCCAATTTCTCGTGGTTTATCTATTAATTACATCTCTTACCAACCCTGATTTCCTATATATGCCTTGTCAAGAATGAACGAGCTGAAATTCAATTCATGGCAACTACTGAGAAGCTCCTGTGAGTGGGAAAATTCCTTTATCGAGAACTTGTGTCCGTTAAGTTTGATGTTTAACTGTTTCTCGTTGAGACAAACCATGTTCATGGTTGTAATAACAATTGTTCTGTTGGTTATGCCTCTGGTTTTGCCGTCGCCGTTGCCACCTCCACCGCTGCCGTTTCTCTTTGTTCCGGTATTGATCATGAGCCTTCTTATCTTCGCGGCCTTTTCTAAGTCTAACTTGCCTGATATTTAATGTTAAATTCGAGAGCGTCTCTGCCTATAATGGAATGAGTTTTAAGGCATCAGAAAACTTTTACAAGATTTGTGATTTATGTACATAAACGTGTATAGAAGGTTTTCATGCTTCTTCACTTTTGTCTGCAGAAGTTCTTGTATGTTTTCTTTTTCTGGCTTTAGAAATAGGGTTTGAGATTTAAGAATCAGTTATTCTTTTCGTTCAAATCACTGATTGCAGTTTTAATTTATTAGTAATACTTGCCTCAAAACTTTTAAATTTGCAGTTGAATCATGAATCATAATTCCAATCATATCTATTATAATTATATTCATCATTTCGAATATAATTACATTAATTTAGAATTTTACTGTAATTTGCAATTCGCAATTTAAAAATAAGATGTCTTATTATTTAGATAATTGGTTATTATTTTATTAGATAATATATTATAGTATTTATTTGCAAATTAATTAATCATTAAGTCCACGAGAGACCTCACCAAGCTTTATGTTTTGCTGGGTTTTTTTATTTGTTCTTATTTTATCATTTATTCCCATATTCATCTTGTACAATTAAATTATCAATTAAGAGAGGAAGGTGAGGTGAATTATAAGGCTACATGCTTGAGGGACCTAAATAGAGATACAAGTAAAACTGGAACAAATGGCAATGCCAGTTCTTTGTTGATCTTAATTCTTGAGGTCCTAAGGCAAAGTATTTTCTTTTACCTCAGCTTTGTCAAGCATCTCTTCTCTACAATTTACAAATAATTTTGAGGAATCTAAGTTTAATCCATATGTCTGTTCTAAATAGGCAAAGATCACGTACAAAATGAAAGTTGTTAGGCATACTAATATTGTTATTAAACTCTTACTTTAGCCATGAAGATAAAAAGTTCATGATTTTGCATAATACAACAGTAAACTGTACGTAGTAATTACTTTGCTATAGGAATTATGATTGTAGTCAGTTGGAGAGATTGAGAGGAGTCTCTAGTTTTTTACTAATTTCCCCTACTAAGTTAGGACTTGAACTTTGAGTTAGTATTGTTGGAGAGGTGACATTACCATACATTGGCCTCTTCCACTAGTATTTGTGCGAGACGATGACTCCTACTTGTCTTGCAGAGTTAATCCAATATTTAGATAAAATTTAAACTTTTGTACTGCTCCAATAAAAACTTTAATTCAAATCTAAAAGAATTACATGCATAAATACTTTGGTTTGTTTTCCCCTTTTTTATGTTATTTATATCTTCATCAAAGTTCAATATGTAATTTAATTTTTTTTATATAGTGAAATTTTATTCTAATATCATTTATAATATTCTAATTTTACATTAATTCAACAACAATTCAAATTTATATTTAAAAAAATTACAAAATTAAAAATAATCAATTAATAATTAAATAATAATAATCTTTTCTATGATTTATAAAGGTTTCGTCTTCTCTCCTTTAATATATAAAACTTAAAAATAAGATTTTGATTTACTATTGATAAGATATAGTGACATGAACAAACTAATTTGTCACATTAGCTATACTTCAAAATTTCCCCTTTTCTTGAATCTTCAAACGTTAATATGAACAATACTTCGAAATTTCCCTTTTGTCTTAGAATTCTTCAAACGTTAATTACTCCATTCGCAACCGATTAAGTCTCCATTCCAACATCCATGTAATGGTTTCATTCATTTCAATGTCACGCCTAATAAGAGCCATTGATCAGGTCTTAGATTCCCTCACATTTCTCTGATTTTATAAGCAAATCAGAGGATTTGTTAGATTGATTACGTTCGGTTGATCTTTGGCTCTATCAGTCCCTTTCTAATTATATATACAAATACGTCTGAAAATATACTTCCAAGTTGGTGCATTGGAGATCTCTAGGTGCATGTATTCGTTTTGCACTTAATAATCGACGTGCGCTTGTTTTTTCTGGTGAGATGAATCATTTTGTCTTGAGTGGTATTGGAAAACCTACATATGATATTGACTATAGATACATTGAGGTTTTGGACCAAAAAAGAGAAACACTCTAAATTAATCTTTGACACGTTAACTATTGTCTATGAAACAACAACTCCTTTTCAGTTGTTGAAATAAGGTTACAAGTAAAAATCAATCTTAAATATCGGGTAGAACTCCATATATTTGTAATAATTATCTATCACATATATGAAGCATTTTATTGTGATTATGATTGCAAATGCATAAATAAACATATAATTTGGTTATTGGAGAAAATAATTTTTCTGCAAATTATTTTTAATAAGGGACCAATTACATGACCATCATGGTCATTATTATTAAATAAAAAAATTTATTTTTTAAAATAATTTTTTACTATTTATATTGTTTATGACCACCAATATCTACCCATTTACGATTATAAAACTTTGTTTTTCATAACTTAATTGTCTATAATCAAACATAGGACAAACAATGAATTCAAATTTCAAGTTGTATGCAAAGCCGATAGTACAATTCCTTCGTAAGCATTACTATCCAATAAAGCACTTCTGGTTAAAAACTCCATAGCTTGTAAGAAAAACAGAAGAATTTCTTTTGAATGTACAAAAGACGCACATGGTAAGCTAAGAGGGTACTCTATGGGACAACGTAGGTAATAAGTTTTATGTCTTGTGTCTATTGGATCTTGTCGGTACAATAAAACAAATCCCCCAACAATCGGTTTTGATATACAAAGCAAACTCTAGATTTATAAGTAATGATCTTGCTGTCGTTGTACGATACAATGAATGGTCCGAGCACACATAATTCAATTGTCACGACTCACGAGTGCTCTGGTCCCCTTGTTTCGGGCTATATGTCATCACACACCATACGCTCCTTGATTTTCTTACACTTGTGTCCCCTTGACAAAATGACAGTGCTTGGAAGTGTACGACTCCATATTTCACATTCACTCTTTAATTTCTTGTTGCCCAATTAAGTACCCTCTTGTTCCTTACAAAGAGGAGTGTAATCCAGGCTCCTCGATCAAGTTTGAGTTTAGCCTTAAAATTGATAATTTCTTTTTATTCAAAAATATTAAATTATTTAAGTTTTAGTTAGATTGATTCTAAGTTATCAAGGGAAAATGAATTTAACCAGAATATGAATTAGGTTAGAGTTCATTAATCAAGCTCGAACTTAAAAAGAAAATTAAGCTTAGCTTTAAACCTAAGGAGCTCTCAGCCCAACTCGAACAATGTGAACACTATATACAAAACAATCTAATTGAGTATTCGTCATTGCAGATATTTTGATAATACTTCATAGTGAATTCACCCCTAACTTTGATTGGAAAAGCATCAGTGACTGGCACCAACAATTTGAGAAAATAATGTGAACTGATAAAAATGAATCTATCAATCACATTCAAGAAAATTCTTGTACGATATTCTTTTCTGATCATGTTGTTGTAGCTAAGACTATCTAATTAAAGTGAGCATTAATACGGCAAAGTTCACTTAATCTGTCTCTTTATGTCTATGCATTACAGCACCATCGCCCGCTCATGAGAAGCATAAATATATATAAGCCACGCCATTAAATTGAGCACTTTGAGTGGTCCTTGGGGATTACCTGGTCTTTTTGAGGACAAAAAAATGCTTACCCACCCTCTTCATGTGATTGGTATTTTGGGTCAATGTTCTTGTGATTTGTTTTTGTCTCTATCTTCTGGTGGCTAGCTATACATAGCCCTTTATCGTCTGCCTCTCTGGGAATCATGACATGCATTGCGTGATGAACATGCATCTCTCGATTTGCTTTTATGTTGTGTAGGTTCATTGTTCTTAGAAGCAGCAGCTCATTGTTCTCAATCCTAAGGGCGCTGAACATAGCTAGCTAGCTGCTTGTTATTGAAGCTTTAGAAAGCATGAGAAAAGAAACAAAGGAAAAGGGAGTAGCAATCGTGGAATTGTATAAACATCAGTCTACTTTAGAAGGCAAAGTGAAATATGCTTGTCGCAATAGTACACAATCGAATATAACCAGCAGTCCATAATTTAAAACTTCCTAAGTATGTTTAGGGGAAGGTTTTTGCGATTCCTTTTAATCAATAATTAACCAATGAACAAGGATTACATAATTTCCTTCAAGCACTAAAATAATCAACTCTGAACTAGAATTGGAAAGCTCCTTTCTGATTCCAAAGAAGGGATTGTATGGGGAGATAAAAACATTAAGTTGAATTCTTATTTTCTTGGAAGACCTAGTCAAATAAGAAAATTCTCAAGCTAAGAAAAGTATTTAATGACTTCAAAGGAATTGACCAAGAATTTGTATTTTCAAAAAATGTCTAAAATTTTCACCTTAAAACTGATATGATAATTCATGTCAGGAGACAAGCTTAAGAGCTAAACCTAACTATCTAATTCGTTACATTACCATAAGTAACAGTAATCAATCATAATACTGTGCTTCTAGATGGGACTCAACTCCAAAAGGCTAAATTCAAATGCATCTTCTTGGATTAATGTTGTTATGATTACTATTATTTTTAATGTACAATCACATAAATGACTAGCAATTAGTTGAATAAGGTATTCAAGTGGGGTATATATAGTACAACCTACTATGACCAGAAACGTCCCCCTAAAATCCCATCTAGTCGTCCCTTTCACTCTCTCTTTTCTTTATAAAACACTATCTTTTCTTTATATGCACTTTGGTTCAGCAAATCAATCCCTTTGGTTTTGATCATGTTCTGGGGCAGAAAGTTTCATGTTGATCAAGTACTTTAGGTTGGTGTCACTCATGGTTATGGTTTTGATCACCATCTTCGTCCTGTTCCTACCGCTAGTGCTGCCTCCTTTGCCTCCACCACCATTAGTCCTCCTCTTTGTACCGGTTCTTATGATGAGCTCAGTTGCTTTTCTCGCGTTTTCTCCATCTAAGGTGCCTGATATATCTCCTGCTTATGTTTAAACCAGACATTTTAGTCTGTTATTGTATGTAGATATGAACTAATTGAGGCCTATGCCAGCATCTTTCAATTGATCATATCTTTTTTAAGAATTTCTGTTGTATTATTTCATGTTTGATGTAAAAGTTTATGGATTTCAAAGAAAAACCTATTACCTTAGATTTATTGTCCTTCATATTGTGAATTGAAGCATAAACTTCTTGTTTTAGAAACTGAAAAAGATCATTAGCGCATGTAAGTTTATACCTTAATTATATCTGTACGATTTCAAAAACAACTCCTTTATTAGTTAAGAGTAAGACTGCATATTATTAAACTTTTTCATATCTCGTATTTTAGCAAAATTTTTACTGAATTGTTATTGTTCTTAATCTATATGATATGTCGTACTACACATCAAAAGTTATGGAATTGAAGGAAAACCATCAATTAGTTTTTTTTTTCTTTGTTATGCATATATGGTGAAAATTGAAACCTAGAGATTGTTAGTTGTTTCGTAAAATAAAAAGGTTGAGAGTGTAGGGAAGATTATGCCTTAATTACTGGGATGACTGAGTCGATGATAATATTAATGAAACGAATGGGTAAAGTATATACTTGACCAAGACCAGACGTTTTTGAGTTCCAAAAGTCCAAGGTAGATCACATGCAGTTGCCGAAGTTTGGTTCCTACCAACCAAATCAAATATGTTATCCACTTAAACAATCATGTGAATTGATGTTTAGTTTCACCGGAACCATTGCGTTTGATATTGGAAAAATTACGATAAATTGCGATAACAAATCCTACATAAACTTTAAAGCATTGGATTTTAAAAGTACGGTGGAGAAGGCAATAATTAAAAATTTTTATCAGTTCGGCCCGTTAAATGGTAAAAATTTTGAAACGTTCAACTTTTTAGATCTATTTTTAATTTTTTGGTTCGATTTATTTTAATAATCCATGTTGTTAAAATTTGATTAATTTATTATTAATCGATTAATTTTTATAAATTAATAAGTTCTTATAAACTAAAATAAATTAATTACTGTTCATTTAATAATCTCTCTTTTTAACAGATAAGGATAATCTTTTTTATTTATATTTTAAAATTTAAAATTTTATTTAATCTTTTAACTGATTTTATTAGTCTAATACAGGTTAAACTATTTAAACCTTAAGCCTTTTGTCTTACTGATTTAACTTCTAATTTGATTTTGCTAGGGGAAGACTAAGATTGGGGGGAATTTCTTTGAGTTTTACTATATAACTAACGTTTATTTCCATAAGCCAGACCAAAGTTTTCTCCAATTGATGGCTATGATGCTTTTTGCTATGCATTACCGTTTCTAAGTTGATGGTATTAGACCAAATCCGTGTAAAAAGTTTCTGCTGAGGAAGAAGGTTAGGGGAATGAGTAGTGTACTATAAATCATCAATTGTCAATGCACATTCTCAAAGATAGACTGCTAGTTCTCTGTGATTGTCTTCTTTAGTACATGCAAAAACAAAAAAAAGTTTCCAACAACCATCATCATGCCTATAAAGAAATTTCCGAAAGACTTCATGTTGAAGGCAACCATATTTTTGCCTTAATGAATACATGATTATTCTCAATTATCTCCCAATTTCTTTGTTATAAGTTATTAGGTCTATATATTGAAAAAGAAAAAAAAAAGGTTAACTTTACCGATTGTTCTAAAGTTCCCGAAATTATTTTTTTTTGAAAGGAAGTAAGGAATTTGTATTAAACGTGAAATAAATTAAACAAGAAAGAGGGAGGATTAACAGTCCACTCCCCCCGATCCACACTTGAATGGGTTGCAGCAGTCAAGTGATGTGCAACAACATTCGCAGATCGATGAACAAACGAGACATTCACATGAATCATCTCTGACAAAAGAGCTATACAATCAGCTATCACTACACCAAAACTGGAATTATCAATATAAGAAACAGTATTGACTGCTGTCGCTACTTCCAAG
>JAOTBA010000203.1:2241326-2270314 GCA_025629845.1 Erythroxylum squamatum
GAGGAAGAGGCAAAAATTGGAACAAAAATATCATTTGATTCGTCGATCCTCAAAAAAAGAAATAAGCAAAGTTCCGTTGTTGATAATAAATTCTTATAAATTAAAATAAATTAATTAATTGTCATTTAACAACTATTTTTTTAGTTAAACTTCAAATTTTTAAAAAGGTAACGATAATCTCTTTCAATCATATTTAATTTTTTTCATTTTATTTAATATGTAGCTAGTTTTATAACTGTCTAGTATCAACTGAATCTTTTAAATCTTAAACCTCTTGTCTAACCAGTTTAACTTTTGGTTTGATTCTTAAAATATTGGTAAAATTGTAATTAAGTTTAATCTAAAATTACATACCAATATAATACATTTTGTAATAGCTCCTCTCTTTTCTTTTTTACTCTAATTTACAAGTTATTATTTACAGTGATTATTTTGAATGTGGAGAAAATATTATATCTTTCGAGATGAATTATAATTAATTATCAATTCATTAATTATCTGTTTTAATTTTACAACACATATCAGCTTTTCGTAGACAAACTAACATGAACATCCAACTCTTGATCTCTTATAAACCTTCTTGCTTCAATCATTTATTATATCCACCTCAATCAATAAAACATTGAGCCTTATGGAGTAAATAAATTCTTTCAAGCGAAGTGTGATTCTGAGTGGAGGAAAAATGTGGATGGTGCAGACAATCATTCTGAGAAGAAAAAGTTTTTGGAGTGCTCAACCTAATTATAATAGTTCTTGGAGTTGGAGAAAGATCTTGTATGTGAGGGACAAAATGTGGCACCAATTCAGGTTTAGGATTGGAAATGGCATATCTACTCTTTTTTGGTAGGATCCTTGACACTCGAGAGGAATCCTGAGGACCTTTTCTACACCGAGACAGATCAATAGCTCGAAGCTTCCGTTGACAGCAAGCGTTTCTGAAGTCATCCTTAGTAATGAATGGAGATTGAATGAGGTATTCAAGGATTTCATTAGGAACCTTAAATCACCTCGGAACCTCCCAAATAGCTCCCAACCTGGTTGTCTGGAATGGATAGCTAGCCCCACAAAAAAGTATTCAAATGTTTCTGCCTATAAATTCTTGCGACCCCCCTTACAGGAAGTTTCGTGACACAAGCTAGTATGGTCTAAATACAGTAGACCTAGGTACTCCTTTATCCTATGGCTTGCCTTCCTTCAAAAGTTACAAACTCGGGACAAATTGTCCTACCTTCATACTCCTAACCACTGTTCCTTGTGCATATCAGCAAATGAAACCATTGAGTACTTATTTTTTGAATGTACCTTCTCTAAAATAATTTGGGATCATTGCCTCACACATTTTAATTTGCATAGCCTTAATCAGCCAAACCTTTCAGCTATTCTTTCTTGGTTTAATACTGCTTCCACTAATAGGATTTTGATCCTTACTCATTTCCCACTCCTACTATCTACTACTGTTTACTTTATATGGACTGAACGAAATGCACGAACCTTCAAGGATGAAGCCAAGGATGTGGAGAGTGTGTATCTCGGAGTAATCTCCCAAATTAGGGAACTTCTCAGCTCAAACACAAAGAGGAGGTAATTATATTATTTATTGTTTGTCACTAACTTTTCTGCAGGTTGATAGATCAGAATATTCTTTGGCCAATAGCATGTGAGTCCCCATCGGAAGATCAGACAGGAGTTAGTTGGCTATCCAACTTCCTAAGTTGGCAATCCAACTTCCTACAGGCTCTAAAGTGACAAAGAGGATCGGGTCTGTATATTTATTGTTATAAACACACTGGCAGAATTGGTAGGACTGATCCTTTTAGGCACAGCAAAGAAAACTTGCAAGGATTACTCCCCCTCCCATAGTGGCATCACCTATGAGGTAACACAATTCATGTTCCTCTGCATAAGCCGATGGAAAGCCCAATCTTGGCAAACGAAGTTGAAGTTCAGATTTTGAATTCAGCTTTTACATTTGGTGTTGCATCAACTGGGTTTGAGAAATTGTTTAGCTGAGGAAAACACATTCTGGTTATTGCTTCTCTGTATGGCGTTGGTTAGAGTAAAGGTGATCTGTTTTGTTATTAGTGGAGGTAGGCAAATAGCTTCCAAAAGTTTTAGTTGTTAGTTCCCTTGAGTTTCACTTGCTTCGGATAGGATTGTGAGGTAGCTTCTTATGATATAGTTGTTTGTATCCTCAGAGGCATTGGTTGAGTGAACTCTATTTGTACATATCTTTGGGTTTTTTTTATATATAAATTCTTGTGAATTATCAAAAAAAATGTGGATAAAAAAACTGTTATTTTATAATAAATTTGCAATCTAAAAAATCTTCCTAACTACTCTTTAATTAGCTGGCTCCACTTTAGAAATTGTGTGAAGTAATTTGGGTGGACTTTGAAATCGTCAAGTGCAGAAATTTTCAAGCATTTGAGCATTTTGTGATCCTTTATTCAACACTTGACTACTTCAGTCCATTCTTTGTCGAGAGACATAATAGCTCATATCCTGCGTTGGTCATAACACTCGTCTCAATTCAGACTTAATTCAAACTAATTAAACTCAGCTTAACTTACTAATTTATTATATTTTTATTAAATCATTAATTTAAGTCAGGTTAATTAATTTTAACTGATTTTAAGAATTGAATTAAGTTATCGTATTACTGACATTTGATCATTCTAACTTGATATTTATATCGTATGTGGTTCATTTTTTAAAACTTAATTTTAACATGATATTTTAAAAAAATAAAATTTACAAAAGAATTTCGAGAATTTAAAGTTTAAGAAATTTTTCTAAAAATTTTTAAACTATAAAAGATAATTGTCTTTTAATCGCTTTGTATTTTCCAAGTAAACAAAAATTGGTGTATATAAAAGAAGATAAATCACTCTTATCACTTAAGATCCACTTTCATGCTTATACTAACTTTGAAATTGTCAAGTATAAAGTTTTTTAAATATTTGGAGCATTGATTTGCGTAAAGGAAGCAAAGGAAGTGCTGTAACTTTCACGAAGTCAAGAAAATCTATACCGGCAAAATCATATGCTCCTTTTTCTTTGTTGTGAGCCCTCAAATCATAATCACAAACTTAAAACAATATCAGAATGCACTGAAGCTTGGAACAAAGGGATTACATCAGATCCACTTCGGTCACAATTAGTAATAAATTAACTAGCTAAATCCACAGCATATATTTATGTAGTGGGTATGTTGGATTAGAGTGATTAGGAATCTAAGAAGCCATTTGGTCCAACGAATAAAGTATTTCGTCTTTTCTCTTGACGAAAGATAGAGGTTTTTTCTTAGTGCAAGTTTGCTTTAGTGAAGCCTTTTGAAATAATTTCTTCTAGTGGGATTCCTAGAATGATTGCTTTTACAATTAGAAATCACCTCTTAAGACGTTTGATAGATTCTATTCAAACCAGTTTAATAAATTTATGTTCAATTTATATAATAAGGTTAAATATTTAAAGAGTACTTAACGCAGTTGCTAATATTTGTTAAGGATAACAAATTAAAATTTTCAAAAGTTTTAAATTTTCTATTTTAGTATTCAAATTTTTAAATGAGTGCTTAAACGTAAAAAAAATTGAACAATTGAATTTAAAGATTATTTCTATAAATATTTTATTAATGTAGTTGATGAATGACGTAAAAACTGTTAGATATTTTATTTAACTGTTATTTTGTTGAAATGACTTTCTTACTCTTTGGGTAGTGGCTTTAGTTGTCAATAAAGTAGGAGGTTGTTCTTCAAAGTTATTACTCTCGTTCCTTTTATTTAGCTTTTTTTGTTGATGTAATTACCTATAAAAGCCATTGCTTTGCAGAAATAAAACAAGAGGTTTCTATTGAATTTTTTAATATGGGCAGAGTGTAGAGTCCACTAACAAAAATTAGGCTTGGGTTAACCATTGTCCAAATAACTAGAACTAGTTGTTTGGATAGTTAACCCTTACCACTTATAAACCCTTTAATATTTTCATGTCTAGGCAATATGGGACACTCTAACAGTTTCCAGTTCATTGAGTTTATCATAGCAAGGTTCATTTCTTTGAGTGAAACATGTAAGAGAGAGAATAGAGTTTGCAGCAGCAAAAGAAGCTACACATGGCTACAGATAACCTTGTGCAACCAGCTATTCCGCGTTTTGATGGTCACTATGATCATTGAAGCATACTGACGGAGAATTTTCTTAGGTCGAAAGAGTACTGGTAGGTTGTTGATAGCGGATTCACAGAACCGGCAGCGGAAATTCCTTTGACAGGTGCAGAAAAAACGAAGCTTAATGCATTGAAGCTAAAAAATTTGAAGGCTAAAAATTATTTGCTCCAAGCTATTGATCACTCAATCTTGGAAACAATCCTTCAGAAAGACACCTCAAAGGAGATTTGGGACTCCATGAAGAAGAAGTATCAAGGAAATGTGAGGGCGAAGCAAGCACAACTTCACTCTGTGGTGAATTCGAGACTTTACACATGAAGCCTGGTGAGACGGTTTCAGTTTACTTCTCAAGAACGATGGCAATCGCAAGCAAGATGCGGATTCGTGAGGACAGGCTTAAGGATGTTGCAATTTTTAAGAAGATCCTTCGATCCATGCTGCCAAAATTCAATTTTATTATTTTCTCCATTAAAGAATCAAAGGACCTTGATACTCTATCCATTGATGAGCTGTAGAATTCTTTGGTGGTTCATGAGCAAAAATTGATCCAACAAGACAATAAGGAGCAGGCTTTAAAAGCAACTTCTAACACACAAAATGTTAAAGTTGACAAAAGCAAGTGAAAGGGTAGAAATCTCAATGAAAAAGCTGGTGACAGGAGCCCAAAGAGAAATAATCGAGGTTATCGGTCAAATGACAGAAAACCAAAGTCTACAGACAGAGACAAGGCGAATGTTGAATGTTTCCGATGTCACAAGTATGGGCATTACTGTTCTGAGTGTTTTACAAATTTAAATAAAATGCATGGAGAAAAGTCTAACTTTGCAGAAGCAAATGAAAAGGATGAGGAGATATCCTTGTTAATGGTTTGCCATACAAAAGAAGAAACCGATAAAGATTTGTGGTATTTAGACACTAGTTGCAGCAATCATATGAGTGGAGACAAGTCAGCTTTCTCCTCTCTTGATGAATCCTATCAAGATACGATGAAATTTGGAGATTGCTCTAAAGTCTCAGTTATGGGAAAAGGGTAGGTAATTATTCAAGGTAAAGGAAATTCTACTCAAACAATTTCCAATGTCCTATTTGTTCCAGATTTAAGGACCAATTTACTGAGCATTGGCTAATTGCAAGAGAAGGGTTATGAAATTCTCATTAAGAATGGAGAATGTAAAATCTGAGACGACAAATTGGGCTTGATCGCTAGAGTCAACATGACAAAGAACATAATGTTTCCCTTGTATCTCCAAAAGGTTAGTCATTATTGTTTTACTGCAAAATTGACTAATCCAGTTTGGTTGTGGCATTATCGGTATGGACATCTGAATAAAACTTTGCAATAAAAGATGATGGTGGCTGGACTTCCCAAATTTGATTCTCCGACTGAAATTTGTGAAGATTGTATTGTTAGGAAACAACCACGTGACAACTTTCCAATAGGAAAATCTCGAAGAGGCAAACGGCGATTGGAATTAGTCCATTATGATCTGTGTGGAACCATTAATCCAAATTCCAATGGAGGCAAACGTTATTTTATAACGTTCATTGATGATTTTAGTCGAAAAAAATGAGTTTACTTCTTGCAGGAAAAATCATAAGCTTTTGCAGCCTTCAAAAGTTTTAAGGCCCTTGTTGAAAATGAAGCTCAAAGCACAAAAAAAATCCTTCGTAGTGACTAGGGTGGCGAGTACAATTCACAAGAATTTGTAGATTTTTGTGAACTACATGGGATCAAAAGACAACTTACGACAGCCTACTCTCCTCAACAAAATGGTGTAAGCGAATGGAAAAATCGTACCATTTTGAATATGGTGCCAAGTATTTTACGAAGACGCAATGTTCCAAAGGAGTTCTGGCCTGAAATAGTATAATGGAGCATTCATGTTTTGAATAGAAATCCAACATTTGCTGTTCAAAACATGACACCAAAGGAGGCTTGGAGCGGACATCAACAAAATGTTGATCATTTGAGAATTTTTTGTTACAACGTTTTTGCTCACATTCCAGATCAGAGAAGGACAAAGCTTGAAGACAAAGTTGAAAGATGTGTCTTTTTTGGTGTTAGTGAGCAGTCGAAGGCTTACAAACTTTTTAATCCTAACACAAAGAAAGTTATTATTAGCTGTGATGCAGTGTTTGATGAAGAGAACTTCTGGCCATGGGGAGAAAGTTCTATTGGAACAATCTTGACAGATTTTGGAAAGGAGGATCATTCCTAATCTGAAGCTACCATTGAAAGTTTTCTAAATAGTCCACAAGTTGAACATTCAGATTAACAGATTGTTGATGAAAATTGAGATCAGCAAATCGTTAATGAACATCGATCTCAACGAAATAAAAGAAGACCGGCATGGATGGATGACTGTGAATTCACTGGGATTAATCAATATGAAGATCCTCTAACTCATTTTGCCTTATTTTCATATTGTGATCCCATCTCATTTTAGGAAGTTGTGAAGGAGTCGAAATGACAAAAAGCTATGGATGATGAAATCGCAGCCATTGAACGCAACAATACTTAGGAGCTAGTAGACTTACCAGGTGGACAGTAGATAATTGGGGTCAAATGGATCTACAAGACAAAACTGAAAGAAAATTGAGAAATTGACAAATATAAGGCGCACTTGGTGGCGAAAGGATATAAGCAAAAATTTGGTGTGGATTACAAAGAAATTTTTGCTTCGGTGGCCAAACTTGATACAATCAGATTAGTGGTGGCTTTAGCAGCACAAAGTTCCTAGAAAATTTTTCAGATGGATGTAAAATCAACATTCCTTCATGGAGATTTGCAAGAACAGGTATTCATCGATCAACCTCTCGGATATGTGCAACATGGATGTGAGCATAAGGTATACAAGTTGAAAAAGGTATTATACAGGCTGAAACAAGCACCAAGAGCTTGGTACAGCCGTATAGATGTTTATTTCATAAAGACTGGTTTCAAGAAATGTCTTTATGAGCACACTCTTTATGTAAAAGTTGAAGATGGAAAGCTTATTATTGTATGTTTATATGTCGATGATCTAATCTTTACTGGGAATCATGAAGGGATGCTTCATAAATTTAAGGAGTCCATGATGAAGGAATTTGATGTCTGATCTTGGTTTAATGCATTTTGTTTTGGCATAGAAGTTAAACAATTTGCTACAGGGACTTATTTCTCAAAAGAAATATGCCTAGGAGATTTTAGACAGATTTGGGATGAAGAATTGCAATGCTTCCAACACTCCTTCAGAGTTGCGGATGAAACTTAAGAAAGATCCTGGAGGAAAGAAGATTGATAGCACTTATTACAAACAAATTGTGGAAAGCTTGATGTATTTAACAGCCACCAGACCGGATATTATGTATTCTGTCAGCCTTATCAGTAGATACATGGAGAAACCGAAAGAAGTGCATTTGTTGGCTGTCAAAAGAATTCTCAGATACTTGCAAGGCACTATTGATTTTGGAATTTTTTTACAAGCAAGAAGAGCAAACAAACTTAATTGGTTTTTCAGATATCGACTTTGCAAGTGATCCAGATGATAGGAAAAATACAACTGCATTTGTGTTCTTATTGGGTTCTGGAGCTATTTCTTGGTCATCCAAAAAGTAGCAGATTGTCGCTCTCTCAACCACCGAAGCTGAATTTGTAACAGCAACCTCTTGTGCTTGTCAAGCAATTTGGATGAGAAACATTCTTGGTGAGCTTCATTCTCCACAAAAAGGTCCACTCCTCTCTATTGTGACAACAGCTCAACTATCAAGCTCTAAAAGAATCCTGTTTTACATGGAAGGAGTAAGCACATTGATGTCAAGTTTCACTTCTTAAAAGATCTGACAAAGGAAGAAATAATTGATGTCATTTATTGCAAGAGTGAAGATCAAGTTGATGATATCTTCACCAAGTCCATCAAAGTAATTGCATTCACAAAGCTTAGAAGTGCTCTTGGCGTTTGGACTATGGAGAACTTAGTTTGATTAAACTGAAAGCAATTTTAGTTTGAGGGAGAGTGTTAGATATTTTATTTAATTGTTATTTTGTTGAAATAATTCTCCTACTCTTTAAGTAGTGGTTTTAGTTGTCAAAAAAGTAGAGGCTGTTATTCAAGGTTGTTAGCTTTGCTCCTTTTATTTAGCTTTTTCTGTTTGATGTAATTGCCTATAAAAAGCATTGCTTTTGCTGAAATAAAACAAGAGATTTTCGGTTCATTCAGTATAACAAAAACTAATATTTAGAAGAGTTACATAACTCTCCATGTTTATCAACACAATATGTGATTTTCTTATAACAAAACATATTAGTCATCTAAGTTATTATTTGTTTTTTCAAAATTTCAACACTTAATTAAAAAATTTAAAAGATTGAATACAAGTTTAATTTTTTATAATTTATTATCCGTTAGATTAATTGGTTATAACTTTAATTTATATTCGTAACTTAGATTTAAAGAATCAAACATCTGAAATGATCCAGGAATTAATGACTAATAATTTAAAATCAAAACTCTCTATTCAACTAATTGCACGTCAAAACTCTCCTAGATTTATATACAAATGTTGTAAATCAAATACCCAAATAGTAACCAACAAGAGAATGAAAAACACAAGTAATAATTCACTTCTATTCTTTTCAATATGTGTCCATCTACAAAGTGAAATTTCATGGCCTTATATAGGACTCTTGTACATGTACATCATTTAATGAGAGAATGGGAAAAGCCTAAGTAATAATGGAAGTACATGAAGAGATTAATTGAGGGGGAGGGGATAAGTCTACATAATTAAATGAAGTACATAAATAGTATATCATGTACCTAGTCATCCACACCATACATGCATGTATTACAACAACAAATACCCTTTTAGCTAATTATTTCTTATCATGCATGATCCAATAAGTTGCGGTGGTCCGACAGTTTTCACATCATATCAGTTGCTTTCGATTACCAAATATACTGGGGTTAATGATGACAAATATAAGTACGACTTATCCTCTATTTATTTGGGCTCATGTGATTAGAGTTTTTGTGAGCAAAGTCTTTTTTTTAGATTTTTTTTTATAAGAATTTTTCTAAAATTTCACTTATTATTTGACTGTCATTTAAAAAAGAATTTTTTTAAAAGAGCTTTAAACAGTAAACTATTTGGTAACATAAAAATAAAAAATATTTTTTATAAATTATAACATAAGCAAAATTAATATAAAAAATAAATATTAAAATATAAAAAAAAGTTAAATAATATTATATAAATTCTAAAATAAATATCAAGTTGAGTAAACGTGAAGATAAGTTTGTAGGTATTGTGGGAATTATGTGTAAAATATAAGGACAAAAGAGATTAAAAAATAGACTCATTAATTGATCTGAAAAATCTACCCAAAAAAGTCATTTGAAGATTTAAATTTGAGCTTCTTAAAAAGCTGTATTTTAGCTGCCAAAAAAGTTATATTTATTAAATAACTAATTTTTTATTTCACAGTCAAGCATTCATTTAAAAAAAAAAAAACTTTTTTGATGAAGCAAGTACTTATTGACCTTCCAAAAATCCATCCAAACAGCTTAATAAAAGCACTTGACTTTTGCAATTTATATATCTAAATATGCACAAACCAGCCTAAGTATATGGAATTTTAAATCTTAACATGCAATGCCTCTAGCAAATTAAAAAAGTAAACGATCAGTTGAGCCTTAAGACTGTTTAATATAATTCAATAAGTGGTTCCTGTTGAACGATTAAACCAAATGAGAACGATAACCATATATACTAATCCAATTTTAAGTTAATCATCCATTTCAATTATAAATAAAAGTGATTTTTATAATTTATTATATTATAATAAATTATAAAAATGAAACATATTTATAATTATGATATTACAGAAAACATTGCTTTTATTTGATTCACCATACACACGTCACGTCATGCATGAAAGTACTTCGACGATAGCAAGATAGGGTTCATTGTATCATATCGAAACAAGTTACTATCACTATAATTCTACAGACATACGTCAGCTTTTAGACTCTTCAGTATTCATACCGTAGTTTGACCTGGTGGAATACAAAGCATATCCAGCCAAAATAAAGGAATACAAACGTCGCATGCTAATTTATAAATTGTATATTTTTAATTAATTAATTAATTAATTAAGGTTAAATAATAAATTTGATATAATAATATTTATAAATACAACATATTCCCACTTTAAATCTCCCGCAAATAGTTAAAAGTAAAATATAGTCGACTTGAACTTGAAATCTTTAAACTAGTCGATACACGAATAACAACTAGTTGAAAAAGTTAATTTACAATTTTGTTTAAGATAAGCATAAATATTTAATTTATTAGGTTAATTATAGTAAAATAACAAAAGTTGTTAATTAAGAACGAACAGCTTCAAATTAAATAAATTTAGTTTAAATACTTATAGATATAACATATTTTCAGTCCTCTAAATCATTAAGGTAAATACATCATTTAATCACGACTTGAACATGGAATCTTTAGATTAATAGGTACATACAAGAACAAACACGATGAAAGACAATCTCGACCGGTTGTACCACCTCATTGAAAGTTAGTCTACAATTTTGTTTAAGCTAAGCATATTTATTTACTTTAATGGTTTAAATTAATGATTAAAAAATTCAACCAGTTTGATCAGCTTAATCATCAAAATCTTTAACTATTCAATCTTTTAGTTTGGTTTTTAATTTTTCGGTTTGATTTATTTTAATAACTTAATTTATTAAGTAATCGATCAATTTCTATAAATTAGTAATTAAATTATTATAAACTAAAGTAAATCAATTAATTTTTATTTAATAATATTTTTATTAAACTTTAAATTCTCAAGTAGTTAATGACAATCTATTTCAATCATATTTCAAATTCTTTAATTTTATCTAATTTTTAGCTAATTTTATAACGACCTAATATCGGTTAAACCTTAAATATTTTATCTTATAGATTTAAGTTGTATCCAATTTTTAAAATATTGACTTGAATAAAGTAAAACAACCACATTTGTTAGTTCAGTATTTCTGAAAACATACTTAACACGAGCATTTAGGGTTAGAACTGGACCTTGACTTGACTGAGCAGCGAGAAGACGGAATAAGAAAAATTCCCATTTTCATCTATGAATCTGATGTTAGAATTCGCAGGTTATTAAGAACCTTCACCCTCTTTCAATGCCTACTTTAATGACATGCATGAACTTGGAGCTCTCACTTTTGACCCGTTTTCCTCCAATTTATTTCACTTGTCCTTTGGCAGAGCAGAGATTCTATTAATAGCAACCATGGTGGTTGTGACTTACCCCCAATTCGAAGAACTTTCTTATCTATCAGTGTCCATTCACAACCTATCTCTAGACAGGGTCTGTGGTGTGGTCTTGTGAGATAGAATTAAAATGGAAACAAGACGGTAACATCACATTACTGCTTTCGTGTACTGTGTTAGCGTATTTTTGGCATGATCCCAAATGACAAATTTTGGGTTGGTCAAATTTGATCTAATTTAAAATTGATATATTGTTAAAATTTTAAATTTTAAGTCAATTTTAAGTTTAACGAAATGTTCCATAATACGTAATTAATTCAATAATAAGGTAAAATTACAAGAAAGAACAAGGCAGGACTTTAGACGGTGGTCTAATAACTGGCAGAGATATATTATTTTATAAATTATAATAATAAATAATTTATTATATATTAACATGTTAATAAAAAAGAAAAGAATAAGGTTGCTGAATTAATGTGACTGCTAAAAAGGGTCATCGAGATACGTACCTAACCTAAAAAGTTGGATGACTTGCTGGTCCTGTACAGGTAAAGCCACCGAACTAGCCTTATTGCATAATTGTCGAAGTCGAAATTGAAGTGTCCTCTCACTCTGACGTATTAATCACAATAATTCCAATAGAATACGGATAAATCTTGTTGTTTATATAATATTTTCTAAAAATAAAGAAATTCCTAATATTTTTATAAAAAATTAGTAAGTATATATATTTTGTAAAACAATATATTTATTAAAATTTATAAGACTTCAGAATTTAAAAATGATTTAATTATTTTAAATGATCAAATTATAATGTCATATTTCATTATTATTTAATATTACATAACCAAATATTATTAATCTAATTAGTTAAAAATTATGAAAAAAAAAGTGAAAAAAATAAACTCGTTAGCCAACTTTCTCTTTTATACAACTGAAACCGAATAGGCTTATAAAAAGAGAGGCTTTACTTGCAAAACTAGACCATCCTACCTATGATTTCAAATTTTGTGTCTAATATTACGGTGTTTTATTTTGTTATATGAATCTCAGTCATTTATTTATGTGGGTCCTACGTAAGTCTCACATAAATAAACGTGAGATCCGCATAAATACTAAAATTTATGAGACAAAATAAAACACTATAATATTGGACAGAATATCCCATCACCTGCTTATCATTATCGAACAAGTTAAAAGTACCTAAACCACCACAAGTACTCCAACCTATTTTGGCACTAGTCCAGCTAGAATAAGCATAACTCAAGACCTTGTTCAGTATAAACAGACAACATTTTCTTTTTTCCTGACCAATCAATGGTAGGACACGATGATAAACACAAGACAACTTGGCAACAAATTAGGTAAATCCCTAAGAACCCTTTTTCTATACCTATGCAAACTTTTTAAAAGCTTAGATGATCAATACGTTAGGGAGTTTAATTTAGGTACGAAAAAAGTTTTATAGTTCGAGGAGGACTGATAAGAGTATTATTTTTATAAGAGATAACAAATTTACAAATATTCAATTTTCAATTTAGTATAAAAATTTATGAAAATTTTAATTTAATAACTAGCATTTCGATTAGAACATGGTTTTTGTTGATTTGATTAATAGATAGATATTCACGTGGTATTTAGTGAACACGTCACATAAAAAAATTACCTTTTGACCTCAGGTTATTACTAAATTGTAAACTTCAAAATTTTTGACACCAAATTGAATTTTTAAATTTTTTTTGACTCCTTTCTTTAAAATAAAAATTCAATAATCCTCAAAGTCATTGATTAATGATTAAGTCATTGATTTGGAAATAATAAGAAGGTAAAAAAAAGTAGAAGAAAGAGATGGTACAGTACTGAAAAGATATGGCAAGTTGTTAGGAAACCACCGATTAGAAAAATAAGACAAGTTAATAGGCTATAGCCGATGGTTTTAAAGTACATAAAAAGAAGGTTAGATGAATCGAGACATGTAGACCTATAGGATTAGAGTTTGAACCAGTAAAGCTGCCTGATCACTTCTTGACTTGTAACTTTGTATATAACACAAAAAGGTATTTGCCATGACATTTCCACAGCCTGTCTAAAGTCTCTTTTACAATTTCCAGCTGCCATCGCCTGTTGAATCCTGAATGTTTAATACCCACCAGAGAAACGTAAATGGAGGCTCATGAACAGGAGCAAGCTTGATCAAGGGAAGCAGAAAAGAGAGGGAAATTTGATGGTCAGGTTCTTCAGAACAACAGAAATCATTATCATGATCGTGCTGCTTTTGTCTCTGCTTATACTTCCGGTGATTTTGCCACCGCTGCCTCCGCCACCTCTGGTTCTTCTTCTTATACCGATCGTGATCATGTCCCTTCTTGTTATGTTGGCGTTGAGTTCTTCGCAAATTCCCACCATCAATCACCTCTCGGGGCCCTGATCATCAATGTCTGTACGTGACCATTGTACTGTGAAAGAACATGCCAAGCGTGTGAGATGAAGAAGATGGATCGAGGTTTGATGTTGATTTTGGTTTTTCTTCGTTTCATTGACTAACAGCAAATCAGTTGTAGACATAACCATGTGTGTTAGCTACTAATCAATCTTTCCTTCCGAAAATTTCAACACCATTTTCAAGTACAATTCTGGGATTGATCAATGGTGTTTTTGATTCCTTAACATTTAAGATCGATAACATGTTTCATTTTACGCATGATGTGCAAGTTTCTTTGAGATCACCAAACCCAATAAAAGAAATGTTTTTGTTTTATGTTTTATTTCATCGAGACATTAACGTGTGACTTTGACCCTTCTGTCCGAATAAAACAAGAAAGTTCAGGCGTAAGTTCCGTTCTTGAGCCTTGCTAGCTACAGTTTGTCCACGCATGCACGTACAAAAATGGCATGGAAATTTACCTACAGTAGTTCATTAATTACAGTGATGATTTATATTAGTGAATTAAAAAGGGCTACTAAGGCTCCGAGTTTTACAAAAATTAGAAAGAAGGTCATCAATTATACGCAATATTTTTTTATATTTTACAAAGAAATTGTCACTCAGATACAAAAAAATAACCTTATTATTCTAAGATTATAAATTATAAATCACGAGTTATACTTACGAGTAATCACGGTGTTTACGGATAATTTTGATTTCATTATGAGTAATATATATATATAATTATTGTAATTTTATTTGGTTGAGAAGAGATAAAACTTGGGATTGGCCTTTTTTATTTCATTTTATTATTATAATGTTCATAGAATAGAACAAAGACGACTTGTTTCTTACTTGTTAGACTCTTTATACCTATATTCTGACATATATTATTGAGTGAACATAGCTAGATTTCCGCCAAGAAATGGAATCGTTTGCTCCTAATACTTCACCTTACGTACGTGACTAAGAGCTCAGGTGCTTTAGCTAATCGCCATGGGCGGCTTGAGTGGGCGGCTTGAGTTGTCAGTGTACACAGCTCAAGCCTTCATTTCCCATCTGTCATTCAGGACGCCCTTCACACATTTTTCATATATATCGCACACTCTCAATTCACAGTGGTAATTTTTCGATTGTGTATTAAATAAATTATAAAATGTACAAAGTAATTTATATATTATTCGCTTTAAATAATATCTTTTGAGTACGTATTAAACAAATTCTGATATGTATAACAATTCGTAAATTATGTACTTTAAATAATTTATTTAATGAATTGGTGATTCAAATGACTATTAGATCATATTAAGTCAGCAAGAAAATCAAACTGCTCCATCCTGTGTACTCATCACTAGCCAATTAATACATAGCTATTATGCAGGCTATTGAGCTATTGTTTAGGTTAGGACCTAGCTCTGAACTGTCCAACTCTTTCATGGTTTAAAAGGAATTGAAACTCTAGAGTGATCCATTTATCGAAAGTTCAATGCACATGCATGTCAGCTGCCAGCTTTCTTCTTATCTTTTCTGAGGAACCTTAAAGAGCTACTTCAAACCCAAGATAGCTAAACAACCACCACCACTTCCCTGCCAACCAAGCCAACCTACCAACCTTCTAGGCCATGAAAGTTCTTACTAGCTTAGATAGCTAAACAGTCTTTAAGTAAGAAATTTCAACGTTTTGCATGGTACGAAAGGGAAGACTGTGAGTGTGAGAGCCATTAAATATTATTTTTATTCTTATTAAATGTAATAATAACATTTTACAAATGATTTTCCGTATATGAAATACCTGTAATAATTCACTTCAGCTGACATGCGGACTCAGTTGATGCACTCTTCATTTTCCCATCTCTCAATTTTGAGCTCTCGTTTAGTCAAAAGTACAAGATAGAAATCCAACCATATTAAATTGATACTTAGGGTTTCCAACAAGTTAAGTATTATTATAATTTTTAATATAGATAGAGTGTAGAATCCACTAACAATAATTAGGCTCAGGTTAATTATTGTCAAAATGACTAGAACTAGTCATTTAGATAATTGACTATTAATATTTATAAATCCTTTAATATTTTTATATTTAGTCAATACTGAAAAAATTATATTATTTAAAAAGTTCTTTTAATCAACTAGTTTGAATTGGGATAGATTCAGTTCTGCAATTATTGAACAAAATAATATAAATTTGAGTCTTGATTCAAAATCCAACTAATTTAAACTTTGTTGTTAATTTTGAGATACACCTAGATCAAGCCTGAACTAAAATATCAGCAAGATCAAAGTCGTATATATAGGAGAGATTAAACAATCCTATTGAATTGATAATCAGTAAATTAATCAAAGACTAGTTGGTGTAGTTTCCTTCTTGTATGTTCCAGCCGAATGTGGATAGGACAATCTCACGTGTGCCCATATTTAATCAAGCACAACCAAAGTGTTTACTAAGACTATTTAAATAGACAATCGAAGGACACTCAACTGTGATAAACCAACGAGATAGAGCTAAATAACTCATAAAATAATAACCCAAAACTCAACTTGGATTTGTGGTTGTTCCAACTTTTCTTTTTTAAGAAACTTGTAAGCATATGATATCCCCACATATTTGAACAAAGGGAAATACATTGAATCTAGGAGAAGGAGATAAGGATGACATCCACTCTTATCACGACTTGTACTTAACAAATTGAAACTTTGCATGCATCCAAAAGTGATGGTACCAACTTGTTTATACGATCGATAGGTTAATTGTTTTGCACCTTTATCTTATTAAAAAAGAATCTTGTTCCTCTTTTGAACTTTTATAATTGTTTCTTATTTTTGAAAGAGGATTTAAGTTATTAATGTTATTAAGATTGATATTTTATTCAAATTTATACTTATTTTATCGATTTTTAAAAAAATGATTTTTTATTTAAAATGTATTTATTACTAATTTTTTTGGGTTGATTGAGAAAAAGTTGTGTATTGATCGGTGGAATTGTAGTGGTACCTACATGTATGTCCATATCTATGGACTTATATATACCCATTTGTTTAATCAAACCTCTCCTTGTCTCTTTGTTCTTGGGGTTTAAGCAAAGCTCTTATGATGAATTACACAATACCATTGCGTCCTATATTGGGATTGCAAATACAATTTTTTTGGGATTTGCTCAAGTGATTACTGCATTTATCTCACTGCAATACATTAAATTATTTAGTAACCAATTTGGTAATCTAGACTATTTCCATTGGACCGAAATTAGAGAACCAAAATACCATTCAAAAATTACAAAAAGTATTGAAAGGCCTAAATCACTCCCAAAAGTTAGTTTTAGAGGGAAGATTTGCACATTACTATAAATGGCTGAATGCACTCACACTTATCTGATATGAGAATTATAACACACCCCCCTCAACCCAAAGTAGGGCTGGACATCTGTTGGGCATATTAGGCAAAAGGACGGAACTAGGCACCATTTCAAACCATCAAAACAAATGGGCTCTGATACAATATTGAAAGGCCTAACTTATCCCAAAAAGCTAGCTTGAGAGGGAAGGTTTGCACACTATTATAAATAACTTAATGTACTCACATTTATCCGATGTGAGATTATTGACAAAAAGTAACATAACATTTGGAAAACTTTAGGTCATTATCCATTGATGAACCAATGTATGTATATGAAATCACGTGGAACTTGAGACAAAATATATATATATAAAAAAAACAAATCCAAGAGTATCCTGACCACCTGATTTTAGCAACTATGTGTATTAAAAAATAATCAAAAGGCTTCAAGGTTCATGCACCTCTCCTTCCTTACAAGCTTGTTGTCAATTACGAGATAAATATAATAACAATGTCGACTGCAAGCGTGCATTTAACAATGGTTCCAGCTGTTTTATGGTGGTCCTTGGAAGATGCTCCCTAGTACTTCCTTGTCCTTTTCATTACTTTTCTACTTATTCCTTTTTATGGTTAAATTAAATGAATAAATTTAATAATTATTAATAAAGATAATCGAATTTATTTTTATTTGAAAAAAATAAAAATTGAAAAAAAAAGAAGTAGAATGTGAGGCTGTATATCCAATGTCAAGAGCAAAGTAAACCCACCTTGGAATAAAAACTGAACAGGGTCATTCCTTTTTCACTGTAAAAGAGAGAGAAAGGAGTGTGGTTTGAGGCCCATTCTAGACCTGAAAAGAAACGGAAATGGCCCGATCTTGGTATGGTTTGTAGGCTGAGATTAAGCCACTGGTCTGCCATGTAAGGAACATGGAAAGCAGGACCAAAGTTTCAATCCATTAGTAACTTGGTCCAAAATTCCATAAAGTTAAAATATGAATTTTTTATATATTTTTTTACAAAATTTAAATAAATATTGAAAATTTTATTATTATAAATTGATCTTTAAAATGCACTTTTGACTTAATTTAATGTTCACTCAATTCTTTTTTAACCTCAATCTCAGAATTACCGAGTTTTGATATAAAAAATAAATAAATAATTCAAACTTATTCTTTATAGTTTTTTATTTGAGTTAGTATTTTAATTTTAATAAATAAATTTTAAAGTAGTTAAACCCATTTCAAACTCAAGCTCTTACAAGCCGTGATGCCTCCTAGGGAGTGGTCAAGTTGGTGGAATAAGAGGGCATGAGACCAAAAGATTCTGTGTTCAACCTACGCTCTTTTGATCGAGCCTGTCGTATAAGATTTGTCTAGTGCGGGATAGCCGATTGACGTGATTTGCAGACTATTGCGTAACTCTAAAAATTTACCCAGTATATATCCGAAGGATAGCAATTCTGTGTTCTCCGTTTCAAACAAAAAAAAAAGCCATGACACGTCAATTTGTTAGATAATAACACAATACAAAATAGAAAATACAGTGTTTCTGTGGAAATGTTTTGTCAAAGTAAGACTTTTGTTACTATGAAAATATGGTCTTCCAAAGTGGAACTTGACGTAAGTGATGGTGCCCATCTTTTTCTTAATGACTCACTTAAAACACGTTAATCACTTGCTTTTTTCCGTATTAGAAGGCAAAATTCAAATGAGCATATTATACACAGATAGGCTGCCACGTTAATTAAGCAGCCTTTAGACTTTTCTAAGGGTGAAAACACAAGATCAAGAAAGGAAGAGGAAACTTGACCATAACTACACATGCCAAAGAAGCTTATATTCATCTGTTCATGAGAGGTTTTGGACTGTAAAGTTAATTCCAATCGAAGTGGCCAAATTTAATTTCCCAGCACGCCTTTGAAAAACTTTAATTTGGACCAACTTTCTTCCAAAGTTTCTTAAAGTTATTATAGCTAAAAAAATCCTTTTCCCACTTTTCTCTTTTCTCCTTTGGTTATCTTTTTATACAAAAATTAAGATCTTGAATTATCGAGTAATAATTATATCAACATTTCGAACTACAATTATCACAATAATTTGTAAATTCAAGTGTAAAAGCTTGCGATAAGTGTTCACATTTCATTATTGCATGTCATGAAAGGCTAAATGTTAACTAATTAATCGAAGTTGAAAGAAGATAAACAACTTTTGCAATGTCTATATTTATACTGATTGTCATTAATACTAATGCTTTAAATACCGAACCGAAAGTTAAACCGATAAGACAAGAAGTTTAAGGTTTAAAAATTTCAACCGATATTATACTATTATAAAATAAACTAAAGATTGAATAAAATTAAAGAATTTAAAATATAATTGAAAAAGAATGTCTTTATCCATGAATAAATTGAAGTTTAATTAAAAAGATTATTAAATAAAAATTAATTGATTTATTTTGGTTTATAATTTTTATCAATTTACAAAAATTATCCGATTAATTAATATATTGATTAATTTTTAACAACAAGAGTTATTAAAGTAAATCGAATCGAATATTAAAGTAAATCAAATCGAAGTTAAAAACCGACTAGAAAGTTGAAAACAAACTGAAAAATTAAACGATCCAAGATTTTTATGATTGAACCTGCTAAACTAGTTGAATTTTTAATCATTTGACAATACCCAAATCGGAAATCTTATGAACTAATTTTATAGAAATATAATAATGTTTCGATAATTGATTATCAAAATTAAATGCCACTATTAATTATTATTTAATAACATACGTTCCGGATAGTTTGAATCCGTACATTTAAGAAAATTAACTTGGAAAAAAAACTCTTTGGTGGTGGACCAATCGAAAAGAGTGGTACATACTACGTACCAAGAATTGACAAACCTTAAATCATCGTTATCGTCATCTTCTTCTTCTGATACTTCTTATTTATACATCATCTTCTCTTATCACCCTTCATACTCGAATCTCTCTTCCAGCCTTCCTCGTCTCCATTCACACACAACGATAGACCGAATGAATGGTAGCTTTTGGTCAATATGATCATGGTCTCTAGCTCCAGGTGTGTTATCTTCATGGTTGTGTTGACCTTGTTGCTCTTAATATTGCCACAAGTTCTGCCGCCGTTGCCGCCGCCGCCTATGGTGTTCATGGCTTTTCCAGTTCTGATCATGTGCTTCCTCATTAGGTTGGCTTTTTCGTCGTCACAATCGCCTAATGTACAATACTTATCTTCATTTCCTTGATTAATGAAAACTTATATGAGTTAAATTTTATTTCTTTATTCTTGCAAATGTTAATGTTTGGAACAGGCGGAGAAAGAAAGGGTTATTATAATCAATATAACTTATCGCCCTGTCTTATTACAATTTCATAGTGTGAAACAAATGAGCTAGGATTCTCTGTCCAATATTACTCTGTCCTATCCCGTTCATTAAATCTTAGCCATCTATTTATGTGGGTCCCGCATAAATGAATGGTTAAGATTCAAATGGACAGAATAGGACAGGGTAATACTGAACAGAGGATCCAGACTTAAAACAAATACATGCATGGTGTTTTTTTTCTTTTTAATCCTAAGATAATACTCCTATTCCCAAAAACAAATTTAACATTGAATTTGTGCTTACATGGCTTTCATCAAGCAAATAAGGTACAGTATGTTTATGTCCTCGTTTGATTGCCCGATGGTTAAAGATTTTAGAAGTTAATGAGAGTGATAATAGAAGCTACAAAAAAATATTATTTACTATTAGAATTTTTAGTATGGGTAGAGTGTAGAGTCCATTGATAAGAATTGAGCTTAAGTCAACTATTGTCAAAATAACTAGTCATTTGGATAGTTGACCTTTGCTACTTATAAATCTTTTAACATTGTCATGTTTAGTCAATATGAGATACTCTAACAATCCTTCTCAAGTGCAATTGGGTCTGAACATTTAGCTGTTACTTGAAATAAACGTAGTGGTAACCGGATCAAGCCGTTGGGATTGGACATCCAAACAGACAACTGAGAAATTAAAAATCCGGACCAAACCTACTCTGATACCATATTAGAATTTTTAATATAGGTAGAGTGTAAAGTCATTAACAAGAATTGAGCTTGAGTCAACCATTGTCAAAATGACTAGAACTAGTTATTTGGTTAGTTGACCACTACCATTTATAAATTCTTTAACATTTTCATGTTTAGTTAATATGAGATACTGTAATAAAAAGTAATATTTTCTAAAAATTATATCTTAATTTTTAGTATACTCTTTTTATTAATCTCTTATTTTGAACTTACTAATAAATATGCACTCACAATGATTGAAAGAATTAACAAAAATTACATATATATTTTAAAAATAGAATTAAAAAATAAAATTAATATTTAAAAATCTTCAATTATAATAAAATACTCTGGATTTAACTTAAATCTGATTTCAAGTTAATAAATTATTAATTTTAACTTAACATAACCAAATTTAGAATTAAACTTAAATATTCAAACTCAAATTTAAAATTTATAACATTTTTTTACTCTTGTCAATTATAAAAATTGGATCAGACAAATCCGAATTCAATTAATTAAAAGTATTTTTTGACTCAACTCGAGATGTAGATTGAAACCCCTATTTCCATAGTCAGACTCAAGCTTTACATTGTTGTGGTTCAAACCTGACCCCTTATTACCTAAATCCAATCTATAGTTGCATATTAGATTGTAAACAAACAGACTGGTTTGTGTATTCAATGTATTTTGGGAATGTAAATCACCTTTGCAAACAAACAAACCAATCAACGGTGACCAAATTATCATTTCTCCCTGAAAACACCTCACATAGCCAAGCTATTGCTATCCTTACAAGGTCAAGAGAAGCTAACTGGTGGTTCTCTGCTCACCTTGACAAGTGATAGGCTAATAATCTTATCTACCTAGTCCTTTGGTACCATAAAAGAAACTGCACACTCCGTGAGTCTCAGTCTCACCACCATTTCCGATGCAGATGTAATATCAGATAAACGTACAGAACCCCATTTCTAAGCCATGCACTAGCAAAACTTGGTTTTGATAAATCTGGTTACAGAAATGTTGGTTTTCTTTGGTGTTATGTCCATGTTGTTGCTGGTTATTGTGAGCCTCGTCCTTTTAGCTCTGCCACCATTCTTGCCTCCATTGTCACCACCGCCCACGGCGCTCCTCCTCTTGCCACTTCTCATCATGGGTCTCCTCCTCGGCCTTGCTCTATCTCCGATAACCAAAAACAGGCCTCATCCTACTGCCCTCCTAGAAATCTGATCATAACGTGAAAGCTTAAAGGGGCTAGAGCTATATCTCCTTAAGTTGTTGTGCATGTAGTGACTGAACTGAAGTACTTAGAGATCGAGACTGCTCTCGGCAAATTGTTTTGTTTAACTCTTAAGCTAAGTTCCTCCGTGTTTCAACATCGGGTTTCTTCTTATCTTCTCCTCCTCCTCTTCTTCTTCTTCTTCTTCTTCTTTTTTTTGCAGCTTTAAATTATCAGCTATGATTTAGGAACATGCAATGTAATGAGTTTGGTTTGGTAGAGTTTTGTGTAGTTTGTCCTTTGCGATTAGTGAAAAAAATGTGCTTGCACAATGAAAGTGTTGAGAAAAAGAAAATCATTTCAACCTAAAAAAAGAAGAAGAGAACTTCACATGGAGATGAAAATGGATATTTATTGTCATTACTAAGGTTTTAAATTAATATATAAATAATTAATGCTGAAGTAATTATGAATAATGTGAATACATATATGGTAACTTATGACAACCAGTGGAGTAATTTATATTAACACTCAAATAACAATGTTGGGATAATTAATTTTATAAACATTATAATTTTTTAAATTTAGTGTTTAATTTTTAAATTTTTAATTAAATAACTAATTTTAACATTAATTCTATTTTACTGATTTAATTAATAAAAATCTTTTTATCTATAATATTTAAACTTTTATGTAGAAATTAATAATCAACTAATCATTCACGCGAATAAATTATTCAACGTATAAACCATACCTATAGCCTACAACTAATTATAATTCTTTTAAATTAAAATTAAAAAGAGGAAGGAAAGAAGAAAATGAAGGAAGCTTTTGGTTTGTGGTTTGTGGGACTTGCTTGAAAAGTGACATTGACATGCACAGGAATATGTACAGAAATATGCACAGTTTCCTCGTAAATGTAATAAACTGAAAAGAAGACAAGAGCAGAGGGTGAGCTTGCTAGGTTTAGACACTAGTGATTTTACAATGGGCGCGCTATAGGTTTTGTCATTTGCTTTTTAGCTTGTTTATACTATAGGTTTTCACTAATGATTGCCAATTCATGAATGTTCATGCCTTTCCACTTTAGCATAAGCATTTCATGGGGTGCTTTAATGGCTTAGAATAAGGATGACATTTGTGTGGGGCTCAGTTCAACTTAAACTTAATATATTTGTTACAAATTGACCCAATTTTGGAACCAAATCTTCTGTCCCATTTATTCAGTATTTATTCTGTCTCACTCATTCATAGTCATAGATTTCAATAAATTCCAGCAAAATTTATCTATGGTTGTGGATGAGTAGAACAGAATAGGTACTGGATAAATGGGACAGACGATTTGGAACTCCCAATTTTAAGTCAATTTCAAATATTTTTAAAAAATTTAAAACTTTACATTGAAGTCGACCTTATATTTTATTATCTGACTTGAATTGAAAGGTAAATTTAGAAATTGCATAGTCTTTTAAATAATATTAAATTAAATTAAAAATAATCAAATTTAAATTAATCTTGATCGAATTTTAAGCTGTCCAAATTCGGCTACATTCGGACTCAGATTTACTAATCAAAATCATATAGAATAATATGAAAGTTCCAACAAAATTCAGGAACCTGTAATCATCAAAGTTGCTGAAAGTTTCAGGAAAACCTCACCATCTTCGGAGAGAAAAGGATTTGAATTAGAAAGAATACAAATTTTCTTTTTTTGTGAGTAATTCACCGAAGTCTATAATAATACATACTCTTTACCTTCTATCAACAAATCTAATATATCTATATATCACTTTAATGTAAAACAAAAAAGGCAATGGAAAGTGAACCGAGTCCTTAAGAGTGGTAGCCTGGAACTCACTCCTGGTTTTGTATCCTATGATCATAAAATCATAGTACATGGCTTCTTGCTGAACCAGGCAACTATTTCTGATAAGTTTTCAATCTTAATCGTCAGGTTCAGGCCGTGTCCTCCACAAAAACTTTGAAGATAAAGTCGCGAAAACGCCTGGAATACTGCTTAGGATCGACTGCAGATATGGAAGTTGGATCGTACTGGATGGATTTATATGCGTGTTCAAGCTTCTTGCTAATGTCATAATCCTGAAGAATGTCAATGATACCGAAGGACATTATCACATCAAAACACTCTCCTGTTGGTTCACCAACAATCTGAAACTCACAATCACTTCTTCTCACAGTTCTTTCTACCCGTCCTGGCATGTTAACACCTAATCTAATACGAGCCCACCTGTACGAATCAAGTCAGTATCAAGTTAACATCAAATTGAAAGCCATTAAGCTTAATGATTAGACAGAAGAAGAATTTTTACTTGGCAGGGTCCAACAGAAGTTGATCCATGTCTGCTCTGGAAAGACGAGGACCTCCATCATCCGCAGTCTCACCTACATAGAGAACAGCAAAACTTTCTGGGGCTAGTTGCTTAACAAACAAACAAACAAACAAACAAATTTTTTTTATGAAAAAAAATCAATGTCAAGTATATGAGATCTTGAGAAAATTTTTGAAACTTAACCAGGAGGTGTCTCGGGTACACATGGAATCAAATCTCCAGCAGGTGACACATCTCTGAAATGAAGACCTACTAGAAGACTATAGTCCATAATCCTTTCCTGTTCAAGCAACTCACAATCTCTATCCACTTGCCTGTCAAAAACAAGTTCAGACAAATCAAATCAACAAGACTACTTCAACAAGTTGAATGTTTTATCAGCTTCAACTGTGAGATTGTAGCAGGCTTTTTTGGTCATGGAACCTGCAAAACTCCTGAAACCAGGCCTTCTGTAGTCTGAATAGGAAATTTAGATCAAGATCTTTCAGGATAGTATTGGCATCAATCTCTGACTCTGGCTTATCCGTGGTTCGACCAAGGGATGATCCTTTCAGATCAAAGCGTCTATGGATTATATATTCAGAACGCATGAGATTTCCCATAATGATGAATCGTACCTGTACAATCAACTGCATTATATGTATGCTTTTGAAACAGGTAATCAGCTACTTACAGTAGGATATCTGAAAAATTAGTGTCCATATCAACTTAACCATTCCTGAGAACGTACCTTCTTCTGAGCAGGACCATTTAACTTCACACAATGCAACCCAAAATATTTAATGACTAACGTATTCTCAAAGGCTCGAACATGGTTGTAATATGCGGCGAGCATCCTTATAAATACCTGTACCATAACAAAACAAAGATAGAATTAATGTTAGGAAGATGATTTGATCGATACCCAGAAAATAATTTTCTTGAAAGATTGCCAGAGAAAACGTAGAACCCACTTTACATTCTGCTTTCTTCATTGTTTTGATCATGTACTTATCGTCGTGTGTCAAGTAAAAGAAGCTTCCACTTTTTCCAGGAGATGAAAGTTCACGAAGTGCATCGTTTCCACAGATGGAGAGCATATAATCAGCTGCATCCACCTTGAACAACTTCCTCAGGCTCCTGAAGAGGTACAAGATCAGCAAGTCTGACACCAACATGAAAGATTAATTCTATTCATCAATGTTTACAGGAGTATTATAAGCTGATCCTAACCTGAAAACCAATGGACAATAGTCTTTCCACTTAAACTCAGTGGATTGGTGAGGTGGAGTGTACTTGGTTCCCTCTGGAGGAAATCTTGTCCAGACTTTCTCCTTTGGATCAAAAGCAGAAGATTTCAAATCAAGAGATACAGCAGGACCAGGTCTTCCAACAGCATGCCTGTACATGTAATGTAATCAGGAAAGTAGTCAACTTATCAAACGTTCAAGAAATCCGATCTGATGCGAGCCTGACTAGTCAATCAAAAGATTCATTACATATCTTTATTAGAACAGTTACAAGAATTGAAATTCCAGAAATCCAACTTTTTTCTAACTCCAATTCTTGTCTGTTAAGAACATACAATGGATTCCTGATTGACTAGTCCTGCTCATATAAAAAACTAATCATTCTAAACACATTTGCATTCGGAACTGAAGAAGAAAAAAATTGTATGATCTTCTTCCAGGACTAGTAGTCTCTACAAGCTACAAGCCCCTGCTTTGTTAGGTCAGGATCCTAAGTTCAGAGGCCAACTAGGGAAAGCTTATGAATTATTTAGTAATAATAAGGTCCAAATTTGTAATGTGACCAATTGATGAGACACAATGCGAAATCAAAGCGTTATCAAAGTAAAACTGTAAAAGAAGAATAGCAATAACCTGATTCCCAGCTGAAGATTGAGCATCAGATCATAATTCTTATGGCCTTTGCAGATTGTCTCTCCAAGTTTCTTCACAGATGTCTGTACTTTCATTGGAATCACCTTTGGAAAATTTCTTTGATCATGTAAACCAAACAAATCTGGAGATTCTGATCCGTGTCTATTAACATTAGCATCTTCAGCTTCCCAAATGTTCATCCGATCAAATGGCTTCTCTACCCCAACACTTGCTCTTCCATCAACAGACATCCTCCTTGGTTTCTCAGAACCATCTTTGGATGAATTCCATATTGCAAGCCTCTTCTGAGATGGTAAGATTGAGATCTTCTCACCAACAGCAATCTTCAACTCAGACGATAGCTCGTCATACACAACCTGAGGATCCCATTCCAAGTTCCCTGAAGGTAATGATCCTGAAGGATAATAGCTTCCATTTCGTTCACTTGGATCTCTACTCCAATTTCCCACATAAAAGCTCCCATCAGGCCATTTCAATGTTCCATTCCCTTTTGGCACACCATCTTCCCAATAACCATCGTACCTCTTCCCATCGTTCCACACAAGAGACCCTTTGCCAGATATGACCCCATTTCTCCACTCACCAATGTAATGGTTTCCATTGCTCCATTGATACTTCCCTTGTCCTTCTTGCAATCCTCTACGCCATTCACCATCATAGGTATCACCATTAACAAAGCTCTTCACACCAGGACCATGTTTCAAGTTCATTATCCAATTCCCTTTGTATGTCTCACCATTAGATCCCGTATAGGTTCCAGCACCATCCATATATCCAGTTTTGAAGTCTCCTTCATAGATTGCTCCTGATGGCCAACTAAACCTTCCTCTTCCATTTGTCTTGCCTCTAGACCACCCTCCGATGTACATGCAACCATCTGCCCACAAGTGCTTGCCTTGTCCATGTGGGAAATTGTCGAACCACTGGCCGGTGTAGTAGTCGCCGTTAGGCATGACTTTCTCGCAGAGGTAAGGTTCCGACGGAGATGGCTCGATCTCAACAAGGTTGTCATCGTCTGCATGAGCGACGGAGATGGTTCCAAAGATGCTGTTGGCTCGTTTCTTGGCGGCCTGAGTCCTACGGATCGTCGCCTCCCACGCCTTCACAACTCCGCTTTGTTCTTTGCTCATGTTTGCTATATATATATATATATATCAATGGCCTCCTTTCTCACGTTAACATGCCTCCTCACTACTACTGTACTCGAACGTGAATGTTTTCAGATATGGTGGTGAGTGTTTCAAGACGAAACAGAAGAACATTTGTTATAATAAAATGATCTTTACATCTTACAAATGTTCTTTTGTTGTTTGTTTTCCTTTCTCTTCATGTTTGAAGGAACCGAAAAGAGCGATTGAGCCTAAGAGTGGGTGGTTTTTGATCTTCTCAAACCATAACAAACCATTAGTGTTAATTTGAGCTAAAATTTGTTGCCACTTGTTTTTTGTTTCTTCCCCATTATTTTTTAAAGTCAAGACCAATTATATAACTATTATTTGATGTTAATTGAATATTATTATTAATTTTACAAAAATAATGTTTTTACTAATTATATTATTAATATCAACTAACACCCTTTTTTACTGGTAGATATTCTTTTTTTTTTGTACATATTAAGATTTAATAAAATAAATACGATACAATTAATTCTTTTTATGATTTTGGTATTTTACATAATTATTAATTATAAACAGTAACGAGGTATCCATAACTAATCTTAATTAATTTACTTGATTTGGTTCTTAATTAGAACTTTTGTCATATAATTTTGCATTAAAAATCAATGTTGTAAGCATTTTGATATAAAGGGTTTGATGAAACTTAGAGGGAGCATAGATTTGTGTTTGACCTTTTGTGATTCAAAAGCATTAAGACTTGTTCATCTCCTACAACCTCTATAGGCCTTTACATTTGGGAGGACATAAGTAATCATAGGAGCTTCATGCTATTCTTAGTTTCCTTACAAAATTAGGATATTCTCAGCAGAAATCAAAGTCCAAAATGTCTCTTTCCATCACTCTGAATGTTACAAGTTCTGACAAGGAAAGGACATTTGTGGATTGGGATGCAGATAGACACATGGAATCTCTTAGTATGCGTTTATTTTCAGAAAATAGTTTTTTATTTTCTATCTTAATTTTTTGCATATATTTTTAATTTTTATTTTCAGTGAAAAATTGTCGAAAATATGTTTACTAATTAATATTGAAAAAATTATTTTCTAAAATTGAAAATTGCAAAACATGTTTACTAAAATTGTGTTTT
>JAOTBA010000203.1:2270414-2287101 GCA_025629845.1 Erythroxylum squamatum
GTTTTTCTTGAAAAATTGATCTATTTTTTTATTAATAAACATGTTTTCTAATTATTTTCTATTTTATGAAAAAAATTTCTAGAAAACTAGAGAATTTTCAGAAAGTAAACGCACCCTTAGCTTTTCAGGGTTGGCAATAAGTTAGGAGACATCGAATTAATCCGATTCAATAATTTATTAAATCTAAAGTTAATCAAATCAAATTTATTTTTTTTTGGACTAGATCAAGATCCGACAGATCCAGTGACTAATTTCCTCGCTGATTTGTAGGCACCTCACAGAATGGGACAGCTGGCCTAAGGATTTAAGGCTAATCCATACCCAAAGCCAAGGATCAAACCCCTAACCTTTGGTTAAAGATGGATGAGTCCCTTCCACTCAACCACACCCCTTGGGTTCAATCAAATTTAATTTCTATTAAATTGAATTCAGCTTATTAATTTTGATCTTAATTGTTATTAACTATGAATAGATCACTTGCTTCAAGACATATAATAGAACTAAAATTATTAATCATCTACTATATTGTTAGTTAGAAATTTCAATATCCAATTTAAATAATGAAATTAAGATAATAAAAATAATATTTAATTAGATCAATTGGAAAAAGGATAACATAACACTATTTTTGTTTCATCGTCATGAATGCAACAATTAATATAAATTGACAGATGTTGAACCTGTTACTATTGTTTACTTCATGAAGTCTCTTCCTTTTATCCTTATCTCCATTAAAATATTAACATCCTTATAAAGTATTTGGACTTTTGAGGCTTATGAGTCATGACCTTTTGATGTCTCGGAAAGAGACAGGACAAGATAATGATTAAAATAATTTATAATTTTTAAAATAAATAATTTATGTATTAATAAAAAATTTGGAAATTCTCTGATAGTTACTCGTATAAATCTTAAGTATAAGGAATCTCTGACTCGTTAAGAGAACTTACATATTAAGAAAATTATAGAAAGACTTAAACTTCGTATCAAGAAATACTTTTCATAAAGGTCATGGGAGATTCGTAATAGTTTGGAACTCGGAATAAGTATCGGAATCAGAGATGGATCCGAAATCAGGTATTCCGCATTACTTTTGTTTTTAATCTTTTCATATTTGATCCTGGGTGCGTAATAAGGTATGTATTATGTATTACAATATGTATTTTTTTTTAAAATAGAAATATAATAAAGGAAAATTTTAAGTTTTAAATAATTGAAAATTTTAATTATTTCAAAAAATAATTAAATAACAAGAAAATATAGTGTCTTTGACTTTTATCTTAACATACATATATATGTTAATCATTTTCACTAATATTAATTTAATGACTAAATCCTGTTTTTATTCATAAATTAAACTAAAAATTTAGAGAATAAACTAATTTAATTAGAATCTTAGAACAAAGTAGAACATACCGTTCTTAAAAGTGAAAAATCCTATATTCGAGGATTTCGGTGAGCAAGTGATGTGATGACGGAGCAACGACAAAACGTCACTGTTGTCAGAGACACGTTAGCGGAAGTCTCTGCCACGTCAGCGTGACACTCCAACTTCAAAACGCCCTGTTCTTGATCTGTTCCATCCATGCAATAAACTTTGTTGTCCTGTGATTTGGTCATTCCCATTTCCATACTTCCATTTCTGGCCACTCAATTTTTCCTTAAAAGCCGGATCTTTTTCTGTTAATGTACGCTTAGGGTCATGCCCAGTTGATAAAAATTGAATCTTGAAGTGTGCAACATAGGATTAAAGCAACTTTATTTGATTTGTTTCAGGATATATCTAGAAATCTGCGGGTTTTGTGAGTTTAATCGCATGTGACCACGTGGGTATATTTACATCTATATCACCGAGTCGGTAATCTGTGTGGATATATAACATGCCTCCATCAGTATATGTTTGCTTGCCCACTTCACAGTTGTAGGTGATTGTTCTTGTTAGTGATTGCTTTGCTATGGCGGAGAAGGATAGGAGGAGAGACTCTTCGGAGTTCTTTTTGGATGATGGGGATGACAATGGTCAGGATGTTGAAGTGAGCAAGATTGAGAACGCAGAGAGCAGTGATGGAGAAGGAGAAGAAGAAGAAGTTGAGAATGGTGATCAGAGTGATGATGGGACTTTTTACTCTCAACAATGGCCACAGAGTTATAGGTAACTTTAGTTCTCTCCATATTCTTAAAGGGGTAACTTCGTGATTCGTTGTTTTTATGTTGATTCTTCATTTTAGGTTAGCTCGTTTCAGTGTCTCCTTTGGAATTCCTTTCTTTAGGTTGATATGGAAAGGATAAATCTTGTGTAAAATTAAAGTACTCTGTTGTACTGGTATGGCCAAGCTAAAAATTTTCAGTTTAACTCATCATCGTCACTCTTTAAGCGAAATACTCAAATACCATAGTTCATGTTCTGATGAGATCGTAACTTCTTCTAGGTTACGAAGAAAACAATTTACTTCGAGAGCTTTTCACTGTCTTTAATGTTAGGAAAAGTTCAGGAGTGCCTTTCTGTATTTTCCAATTGAGATTTATTCCTTTTGAAGCTGAACTTATTTGCAGTTTTCTTTCCTCTGTGGATGGTTTTTCTGGAACTATCTTTTTATTCAGATTCTAAGTTTTTCATGAACTAGTTTCTCTACGATAAAGCGAACATGAGTTGAATTTTTGGTTTCCTTTAAGTTGGACCACTTCTTGGTGGTTTAAAAATCTTACTTTATGTTTAGGCAGTAACCCACATGTTACAGATAAGACTTAAAATTAAAGTTATTCAAAAGCTATAACTGAGTTCAAACTAATTCTAGAATGTTTCTTATAAAAGCACAATCTCTTGAGGATAGTTCTAGTCGTACCGGTTTGCTTATTTAGGAGTCATATGGTTACACAAAGCTAATTCCTGCAACAATAGTTTCAAGTCTGGAAGCTATTGCAGAATTCCCTTTCATTCTTATCAACTTTCTTGTTTGCCTCGCCTTTTTCATCTCTGAGTGAGGAAGATGGGGTGAGAAATGAGTCCTTTGAGATATCTGAAAAACCACTTTTCACTAAATAGCTCAAACTCTCCCTATTAACCTAAGATTGGAGAGTTCTGTGAACCTGAAACTTCTCTTTATTTTTATCAGAGAACAAATTCAATGAGTTACTTGCAGAAACAGTTGATAATTGGTAGGTAGCTGTCATTTCAGTTTCTGACACACCTAGAATCTTGTCTTAATGCAAAAACATTTCCACTAGTTTACAGAATTAGCTAATTGAATTATCGAGTTGGAAATATGCTTGCTTTAATATGAACTCCGACTTCTTCACATTTGAATTAAAATCTTATTAAAGAAGCACTTAGGTCTACTCATCTTGTTTCCACTAGAAGCTAATCCAAGTTTTCCATGAATATGTATTATGAACATGATATCTCATCATATATTAATATGTAAGGATATTTGTCTCAAAAGCAGAGTGACCAAAGAAGCAGAATTAGCAAAATTTGGAGACCGGATTCGACAGTACATAATCAATGTCATGTTTCTTGTCTGCAATATATCCTTATATGAAACTGTCAAATTTGTTACTATGTGGTGTTTCAAAATGGACCAAGTCCATCATGACTAACCTACAAGGAGCCAAGATAGTAACCACCATAGGACTTTCATTTTTTGTTCAGCATAGTAATATACAGGTATGGTAGCTCCTGGCTCTATGGGCAAACCAACCAGTCAACATTACATTTTCTTCTACACCTTGTACTTTGAAAAGGACCACAGATTGGGAGATGTATTCTCTGTGAACTGAATGCTTAACTCGTGCTCTAGTTTTCCACCCTGATCTTTGGAATTTTTGGGCAGAGAAACAACAGACCCTCTCACTATATCAGCATCACCTTATTTTGGTTATCTTGGACGTTTACCAAGTGCTGGATATTCAAGTTTGGATAATTATACCTTCTCAAACCTGGATGCAAAGTTACTGTCTGATACTGAAAGGCGTTACTCAAAGGAAGAGTTAGATAAGATTTCAGTAGCGCTTTCCTCATTGTCGCGAGTTTCATTTCTCACTGGAGAGTTCCCCATTGCTCATGGATGTAGCTTCACTCAAACTATCTTCAATGGTAAGCCCTAGTATTGTTTCCGACTTTTCTAGACTTGTTTTTCCTGCATTTGGAAACAAGAAGATTGTCATGTTATTGTGATACCATTTTACCATTTGCTGACAGAAAAGAGGACTAGAAATTAAAAGGTCACCATTTTAACAAAGTTACACACAGGATTTTTATGAAATTAATACAATTTGCATTTCTTTGGTCAAAATTTTTCCGTACAGATTTTGTAGGTTGATTATCTGACTTGCTGTCTTTCAACAGCTTTCAATGTGATGGTTGGAGTTGGGCTTCTTTCTATGCCTTATACTGTGAAAGAAGGAGGCTGGGCAAGCTTACTCATTTTGGCTATTTTTTCATGTGTGTGTTGCTACACGGCTACTCTTTTGAAACAATGCTTTGAGAGCAAAGAAGGCATCATAACCTACCCAGACATAGGAGAAGCTGCTTTCGGGAAATATGGGCGCCTTCTAATATCTGTGAGTTTCTTAGAACTTACTATGGCCAATGCTATAACTTTTAGTTACCACTAGGGTATGAGCACTAGGCAAGCCTGTGATCCAGATATTTTATTATATATTTTGTATATCTAGATTAACATGAATTAAGTAGTCAGCTATTGAGTTGCATTGTTCATGGAACTGCTCGTCATGCATCTTCCGTCAGTAGGCTTGGTATGTTAAATTCTGTTCTCATCTAAAACTTGCTCATTTTCTAGAAAGTTAGATAAAAAAGTGTTTTGAAAATGAAAGGAATGTGATATTCATATGGCTTTGTTTATATTTGAGCTTTCACAAGTCTAATATTATTGTAATCTTGGGCTTTGGTGCAGATTGTTTTGTACACAGAATTATATGTAAGTGCAACTCTGACTTTTTCTCTCTGTTTTCCTGCGTTATATGTTGATTTGTTGTCAAGAAACTTATTGAAATTTCGCACTTTGCAGTCATATTGTGTGGAGTTTATTATTTTGGAAGGTGACAATCTTACCAGACTATTTCCTGGAACATCTCTGGATTTCAGTGGCTTGCAGCTTGATTCTAAGCACTTATTTGGAATTCTTGTTGCTCTTATTATACTACCAACTGTTCTGTTAAAGGATTTTCGTCTGATCTCATACCTTTCAGGTTTTGCAATCTTTCTCTGTCAAGTGTCACCAGTGAAGTATTGAAGCTGTGATAACTGATTATTTTTCCCCTCTATTTGTCTTTTCTGAAATTTGCTGCAGCTGGAGGAGTTTTAGCAACCATTATAGTTGTTATCTGCTTACTTTTCGTCGGTACGGCAGGTGGCATTGGGTTCCATCATTCTGCTCCATTGGTGAACTGGAGTAACATTCCTTTAGTGATTGGTGTGCATAGCTTCTGTAATTCTGGTCATTCTGTGTTTCCAAACATCTACCAGTCAATGGCTGACAAAACAAAATTTTCAAAGGCAATAACAACATGGTACAACACATTGTATAGGTTTCAAATACATGCCATTTTTTATGCCTTTATGATGCCTTAAACCTTTCTTCTTGTCTTCCAGCTTTATCCTCTCCTTTTTGGTTTATGGAGGTGTTGCAGTCATGGGGTTTCTCATGTTTGGTGAAGCTACAGTGTCTCAGATAACGTTGAATATGCCACCACATTCTCTGGCCTCAAAAGTTGCAATATGGACTACTGTAAGTATGATTCGGGTCCTTTTTCAGCTAGTAATCCCTTTCCTGAGCATAATTTAGTAAACATCTATATGGTTTCTGAACATTCATTATCACCATGATGCAGGTTACAAATCCACTCACCAAATATCCTTTGGGAACTAGCATTCAGTTAAAGAGTAGACTTGAGTTTTTAATATAAGCATGTAGATTAAACTTAGTCCTGTTGAAAAACATTTATATGGTAATGCAAGAAGAACTCGAGCGGGTTGAGACATGAAAGTCTATTGAACATGAAGCGTCAACTAGAACTTCAATCCAAATTGGAACTTTCTTAAGAAGGCTAGCCTTTGCCATTCAAGAAAGGAAGGCAACCGAAAGTTGATGGTTTGGATTACAATTGAAGAAGACTTCTGATATTCCATTAAAAGATAGACGTGAGTTTCTTATTTAAAAATGCAAATTGACTGACTTAATGCCGGGGCCAAAAAGCTTTCAAAGGGTGTGTACTTGATTACTAAACGTAGCAAAATCTGTTTACATCGTTTTATTCTTTAGTTTCTTTTATCATCTCTTTTGGATCCTTGACAATGAACAAATATGTATTGTTGGTAAACCCATTTGTCAGGGGCATAGAAGAGCTATTGCCAGTTGGAGTTGGTAACAGTTTTTGGTGTTTCGTGCTTCTGAGAATAGCAGTCGTTATGTCTACTGTTTGTGTTGCTTTTCTTCTTCCCTTTTTCGGTAAGTATTTAGCTTTATTTTTAGTTTAAGTTGTTAGTATCTTCTCATGTTATCGGAACATGGATCTAAAGAATATCCTAGTTTACATTTGGAGGTAAAAGAAAATGCTTCTGCTGTTTCATGCTTGTATTGATAATTTAATATATTTCAACAATAATCACTGTAGAGATTTCTAAAGCTAAACTCTGACTACAATGTGATTCTTCTTGAAACATTAATACCATAGGCGGTTCTTATGTTATACAAAGCAAAAATGCTCCAAGTAACGGGGCCAACACAGTAATGAGGTTGTTCATACTCCAACAGTAGTCATAATATTCCTACAAAATGGCCTCAAAACCACCTAAGGAGGTCTCTGCAACAATTATTTATGATAAAGAGTATCCTTTTTTGAGCTTCTAATGCTCTTAAAGCACAGTTATTGACTTCATTGTATTACTTACTGCAGCTCTTGTCATGTCTTTGATGGGTTCTTTACTCTGCATACTTGTGGTGAGTACAAACTTCTAACATGCACAATATCGTATGGAATATTAAAATACTTCATATCAGCAGCTAGAGAAATTCATCTTTTCTGTAGGATTCTTATCTTTGATAACAAGTAATCTTTTATCTTGTGCCATTCTTGTTTAACTTTTCAAAGAAACATCTCGATTCTTATAATGATTTGAAAAACTTTTGGAAATAACAGTTCAGAACAATCAATGTTGGAGCTTCTTACCGTTCAAAGGGCAATCTGTAACTTTAAAAAAAAAGTCATTGAATATTCTTATGAAAACATTCCCCTTTCTTTTTCCTGAAACAGCGTAATGTTATGCTCTGCGTTGGCTTCAGCTGTCTGACGTGAAATCGGTCAGGAGTACAGTTTCAAGAAAAGTTATGAGCAAGCAGCCTATGAAATGGAAATAAAATGTATATTAGAACAAAATAAAAAGTTGAATTATTTGATATTTGGGGTGAAAATAGTTCAAGTTGTTTCTTTAAAACTAAAAAGTATGCATTCACTTTCACCTAAGGAATTTAGTTTGTTTCTGGTATGCAACCTGCATCCTCTTCCAATAATATTTTCTATCACCTTTGTAATGAGTTCAGTGATGATTTCGTTTGGAATTCAGACATGCTTAGCTTGGTTTTATTTGCCATAATACAGGCAGTAATAATGCCACCTTTGTGCTTCTTGAGGATTTCGGGGAAGAAAGCAACAATGATCCAGGTTATAAGTTTTCCTAACTTCATGTTACTTATTAAGTAATTAGTAATGGCAGCTTTTTTTTCCCCTGATGAATTCTTATTTTACCTTGGATTGTTACCGAACCACTATAAATTCAGATCGACTGGGAATGTTTAAGATTTCCAACATCAACGAACAAACCAGTTTAAGATTTCCACCATCAATGAAAAAACCAGTTAATAGCACTGAATTTGCATTCTTAGCTGCAATTTACCTAACTCTAATGATTTTACATTCTCATTTTTTCTGATATTCAGGTTGTTCTAAGTTGGATAATCCTCCTATTCGGTATCCTCTCGGCAATTATCGGAACGTATTATTCGCTATCATCCATAGCAAAGCAATCCTAAAGCTCTGAGCATCACATACTTGCTCTGCATCATGTTCACAGTTCTTCAAATTCCTGGTTGGAGCAAGGAAACTGTTCTATTCCAGCATTGAAGTTCATGTTTGTTCCAAGTTCTTATTAGATGTGGAAAGTCTCTATTTGTGAAACTTGTTCTTTGCTTGAAGTGGGATTGTGAGATGGACAAGATTTGTAGCAGCCACATGGAGATATAGCTTAAACAACATTTATATATGGTAATCTTAGGTCTTAGTAAGGTGATAATGAACCCATTGCTTACAAGAGGTTAGATTTTATTATGCATTACTCTCTTGTTTTGGCCTTTTGGGGACATTAGTGGTGAATTATTATGCTTGCTTAAGAATATGTACTTGTCTCACTCTTTACATGAATTATAATCAACAATATGTTTTACGGTTGAAGTAGATTAAAATTTTATTTAAGTATAATTAAAGATCTGCAAAAAATAAAAAGGTTAAAATTCAAAAAAATAATTTAATGATTTTACATGTTTTTATGGTTTTAATTTTTTAATAATGATTTAATAGACAGAATTTAAATAAAATAACAACTTTTGTCTCTATAAAATTATAATTAATATAAAATTAAAGCTGATATAAATTTTATTTTATTTATATCTTTTATAAAAGAAGTTATATATAATAAAATTTACTTTCATTGTATATCTAATATAATATAAATTATAAAAGAATATGCTTTTATCTTATTTTATGCAAAAAAAGCAAATTAATAACATTTATAATACATAAAAGTCAGTATAAGAATTTATATTTATATTATTATTTACTATAAAAATCAATAGCTATTATTGAGAGTTTGAAAACATTATAACTTTTCAAAACACATAAATATATTATACTCAATTTAGAAACTCAAAAAAGAAAAAGAAAAAGAAAAATAGTCCCTATGTATTATTTAATTAATCGAATTTATTTTTTAATTATTGGTTTATATAAATTTAATTTCGTCGTCGTCCTCGTTGTCAAGAAGGCCACAAAAATATGTTACTTCCAATTTAAAAACCCAGAAATGCAAGAAGAAAAAAGAAAAGGGTTCCTTTCCCTTCCTGTCCTGTGTCTCTGTCTGTTCTGTCTCTCTTTCTATCACATCTATGACTCATTCAACGCGACACAGCCCCACCTTCTTTCTCTCGTGGCCGTGGGCACGGGGTGGCTGTTCCACTTTCTCAAGCGTAAATCTCTTTTTAATATTCTAGTATTTTATTGTGTTTAATAAATTTCAGTCATTTATTTATACGAGTTTCGCGTAAATTTCACGTGAGTGTCGTAAAATAAATAGTTAAAATTCTAAGAGACAAAATAAAACAATAATATTAAAAATAAGATCTGAACTCCAATACAGGTGACTATCACCCTGTGCCCAGGCCATACTATCCATCCATTAAAAATGGAACAGGGGATTTGATCCTTCTCTTGTAGGAGTAGCCCCCGCCTGATTCTTTCTCAACCTCTCTCTGTCTGTCTGGATTCTAATTGCCAAGGAAACGACACCGTTGCAGAGAAATTTCCCAGAAGGTTTCGTTGATAGCAACACTTGAAAAGCTGAATCTTTGTTCTGTGGTGACCAGCCCACCAAGGTGGTCGTCCTGTCCTGTCGGTTGGGCGGTGTCTGCATGGCGGTTTGCGACGAAGACTCAAAAGGTTATTTGGATCGCTAAGACTTGAAGCATGTTTGCCTTCTTTATTTAAAAGTTTGCTTTTTTTTAGTTCCAAAGTTTCGACCTTCTGGGGTGTTTGCATGGCGGTTTGTGACAAAGGACTGAAAAGGGTATTTGGAGTGCAAAAAGTTGAAGCCTTTTTCGCCTTTTTTTTGTTTCAAAGTTACTTTATTTGATCAAAAGTTTGATCTTCTATGTTCATCGTTGCTTGGGTTTGAGAGAGATAGAGTGAAAATGATTGGTATCGGTTGTTGTTGTAATTGCAATAGAGATACCTGTAATTAGCTGTATAGATAACGAACAAAGGGAAGTTTTTGAAATGTCTGAATTGGTGGCTAGAACGGTTGCCACCAGCAACGTTATGAGGACGGTTGCCGCCTTGTTGCACCTTTCGCTCTTTCATAAGGATTATTGTTTCTGATTTTGCCCTTCATTACATTTCATGCTTGATACATTTCCATTATTGGGTTGGTTTATGTTACTTGGGTAGAGGATGGTTGTACATTTTCGATTTGGAAGCAAGAAATATGCGGGAATTCTGCTATCCTCTTTCTGCTTGTGTTTGCGTTCAGTGTAAGAGAAGCTTTCATTTTTGGATCATATACTTCACCAAGTCAATGCTGTTGAAGCCAGATGCACACGGTGCCTTTGCATTGCTAATTGAGAGATGCAAAGAAGGGGATGCTGGGGCGTGGGAGGGTGGTGAAGGGATTCTAATTCTTGTTGCTTTTTCTTTTTTAAGTTTTGATGTGGGGTTAAAGGTCCTGTTAGACTAATTAAGTTCAAATATTGGTGAGTGGTGTGGCGTGCAATTAAATATAAAAAGAAATCAATTTTTTGTAACATAAATTAATATAGTAGTGAAAAGTAAAGATTATTCCTACAAAGAATTTAGACGTTAGTAGTTATGTAATAAAAGCGAAAGGGGTGGGGGTTTAATTGTGAATTAAACAGAATTTAATTGGAATACGAAATTGAAAAATAACTAATAGCAAAATAATGAGAATTTAACAATCAATAGGAATAAATCTTGATTTCCAGTCACCTTCATTATTGAACTTGCGTTGATTATCGACATTAAAAATAATCAATTTATTAGTTAAGCATTTTCTTTGAGGTACAGAGTTCCTTAAGAAATTTAGCATGACGAGAAATTTGTTTAATATCATCAAGTAAAGGAATATTAACTTGTATCTTGCGAAAAGTTTCTAAAATTTCTTTCTCTTAGCTCCTTTTTTTACTTGGCAAAAAGATTAGGAAAAGGAGGTTGGACACTGAACTTAAGCGTGAAAATGCAAGAATCACCCTCCTTTTTCTCTTGTGACTGCTTTGGAACTTCTTTCTCTATTTCTTCTTCAACCTCTCACTTAGAAATCTTTGGGGTAGGTTCCTTAACTCTTTATCACTTTAAAGTGTGATAGCACAAGCACTCTTCTTTGGATTCACCTTAAGTTGAGAAGGGAACTTTCTAGGATTTTATGCCTCCAACTTACTAATGGCAATCGCCATTTGACTCAGTTGAGTCTCAAGATTCTGTATGCTAGCTTGAGTATCTTGCTGAAATTTCATGGTATTCTGTTGAAAGTTCACAGTATTCGTGGCCAATGTCTTGACTATGTCCTCCAAGGAATTATGTTCACTAGAACTTTGTTCCATTTGCTGTTGCTGTCTAGGCACATAAGGCTGTTTATATGGCTGAAAATTATAACTTACTTGTTGTCCCTGATTGTTGTCATAACGAAGATTTGGATGATCTCGCCAACTTGAAATATATGTATTTAAAAACAGGTCATACTTCTTTTGAGGTTGTCCCAAATAATCACCTATTGCCTTGGCTTCTTCAACTTGGCCTTCTTGTAGAGTGGGACACATATATGTGGGATGGCCAACTATAAAATAAATACCACAAGTCTTAACTTTCTCTTTTCTAGATACCGCAAGTTGACACACCAAAGAAGTCAAATAATCTAATCTTCTTTCTAACGACAAAACTCCCATCTCGAGCTCCAAATTGTTGAGAGTTAGAAGCCATAATTGAGATCAAATCCCATGCAGCTGCTGGTGTTTTATCAACTAGAGCTCCTTCACTTGCAGCATCTATTATACTCCTCTTAGTCGGTAAAAGGCCTTAATAAAAATATTGAATCAACAGTTGATCATTGATTTGATGATAGGGTCAGCTTGCACATAGTTTCTTAAATCTCTCATAATATTTATATAATGACTCCCTGGTGTTTTGTCGGATGCCACTTTTTTTTTTCTAATATTGGCGGCCCTGAAAGCTTGAAAAAACTTATCTAGAAATAGTTTTTTCATCTCTGCCCATGTTGTAATACTTCTAATAGGTAAATCATCCTTCAAAGAAAAGGGAAAAGCCCTCAGTTTTATTTGCTCTTCGATGACATTAGTAGGCTTCATTCCCATGCAAACAACTCAAACTCCTTCAAGTGCTTGTAAGGATCTTCTCCGAATTTGCCTCGAAAAATGGGCAACAAATGAATTAGTCCCGACTTCATTTCAAAAGTGTTATTATCACTCAAATTCGGAAAATTAATGCAATAAGGCTGTTGTCCTAAGCTGAAGCAGCCAATTGGCGTAAAGTGTGATTTGCAACCATGTTCCTTTCTCTCTGTCATTCTTTTCTTCGTACTTGTTGTCTTTGTTTCGTCTGCTTTCTTAATGCCTTTGCTGTTTTCTCAATTTTAGGATTGTACTGTAAATTTTCAGATTGATTCGAACGTGTAACGTACATAAATCGTAAAAATTTCTCAGCAACAGCGCCAAAATTTGGTGAGCGTTGTAGCCTACAACCAAATATAAAAAGAAACCATCTTCTTGTAACACAAATTAATGTAGGAGTAGAAAGTAGGGATCATTCCTACGAGAATTTCTAACGTTAGTAGTTACGCAATAAAAGGGGGTTTTTAATTGTGAATTAAACAGAATTTAATTATACTAAAAAACAGAATTTAATTGGAATACGAAATTGAAAATTAACTAATAGTAAAACAATGAGAATTTAACAATCAATTTGAATAAATCTTGGTTTCCAGCCTCCTTCATTATTGAACATGCGTTGTTCATCAACATTAAAAATAATCAATTTATTGTTTAAGCATTTGTCGTGGTAAATTTCTTTACCTATTTTCTATTATGTTTAGTTAACCGAAACATGTATTCGAATTAACCCTTATTACTCAATAACCTGGATACGATCTTAGATTTAATTAATTAATAGCTTTACGAATTAAGAAAATATTAGACAACATACATATGATGTATATTTAGCCTAGACAACTATTTTTCCTAGAATCATGTCCCTAATATATTAGACAAAAATTTTAGTTGCTACTTTTGATTAAAAGAATTGAACGTCAACTTGTTTAATCTAGCAATTAATTGAATAAAATCACAAATTAGTTGTGCACATAGCTGTAAAATCAAACAATCAAATAATAACCCAGAAAAATGATTAATACTTGACTAATAGATCAATTCAAATAAAGAACAAAAATCTCACAACATTCAGAGTTCAATAACTAGAATTCGGTAAACTAAGAAATAAAAGTTAGTTATCCAACATCACAGTTTTTCTTAACTAATTGGGACTGTCCACGTTTGAGGCGTTCTTGGTTTTCTTCTTTGTTTCTTGTCCAGCTGTCGTCCTTGTTACTTGATTTTTCTCTTCTTCTGCTGGGTCTTGTTCTTCTCTGTGGACGTGTTCTCCCTTTTTCGTTTCTTGAGCCACCACCCCTCTCTCTTCTGTTATACACTACTGTTGTGTTGATGTGACAAATAAACTTCGTTGTTCCACTGTCACTGTTCTCTTCTATTTTTTTCTATTTTTTTAAAAACCTATGCTGATACTGTGCATTTTTTTAAGTAAAACGCATGGGTTGCGTCTAATGCGTTAAACGCACTACTACTGACTGTCACATAGAGTCCGAATCGTCTGTTAAACTGTAGTCTGTCTTATTCTGTCTAAGGAGAGAACGACATTGTTTTTGAATAAAAATTTGGCAGAGGTTGCGACAGATGACAGGCGCCTGTGGGACCCACCCACAGGCGCCGTTTGCAAGCCAGAAGACAGAGCCAGCCAGCCACGGAAAAACAAATCAATAATAGAAACGTTATGTATTGGGTTTCACAAAGAATCATGTGTTAAAACAATACAAATCCAACACATGATTACTTCTGGACTTTTGCAGTATTGGATTTGTATTAAAACATGTTTATTATCATTTGTAACCATTATTAAATTTGTTATTATTATTAAGTGTATATATTTAATTATTAAGTTATTTGTTTTTTATTATTATTATCATTATTATTGTTAACAATTATTATTATTATTATTTATTAAATTTATTCCATTATTATAATAACTAAGAAATATTATTATTAAATAAGTAATTGTTATTATTAAATTTATTATAGAGTAATTATTAATAATATTTATAATTATTATTAAATTCCTTGTTAATACGTCGTATTAATCTTTGTGCTATATTTATTATTATTATTATTAGTATTATAATTATAATTATAATTTTCTTTATGATAATTAAATTTATTAATTATTTTAATTTCTTTTTTTATAATGAAATTTGTTATAATTAGTAATTTTCTTCTTATTGTTATTAATGTTATTATTCTGATTAATTTTATATTCGTTATAGTTTTTAATTGTTATTATTATTATTTACCGACTTGAGTTTATATACTTATTATTATAAATCTTATTAATTTATTATTATTATTATTATTAAAACTGATTATTATAAAGTATTATATATTGAAACTGATTATTCAGCAGTATTATATATTATTATTATTATCTTAATCGTATTATTATTACTATAGTTATTATTGTTATTGTTAGTTTTATTATTATTGTTGTTGCTATTATTATTATTACAATATATTATTATTATTATTATTATTATAACTATTAGAATAATCATTAAAGTATTAAAATTATAACTGTTATTATTATCACTATTATAATTATTATTATTATATACTTTGTATTTGTTATTCAAATATCGTTATTGTTATTATTATTATTATTATTATTATTATTAGTATATTTATTATTATTATCAAATTCCTTATTATGACTAAATGCATACATCATAATTAAATTAAATAGAATAATTAAAGAACTATAATAAAATCTTAAAATAAATGCATGGTGAATAATAATAAGAAATATATACTTAGCACAACTTATAATAATTGTGGCAGTATTTTGTAAAATAACAAATTATAAGGAAATTAGAATAATTATCTGTTCGTATTTATGAAATTTTTGCCTATGCAACAATTTAACATTGTTATTATTATTATTATTTCTGTAATTTATGCTTATTATTATTATTATTATTATTGTTATTATTATTATTATTAGGTCTTCTATTATTTGTATTCCTTTTCTATGATTATGATTATGATTATTATTATTATTATTTGTATGATTATTATTTTTATGGTTATGGTTATTATTATTATTATTATTATTATTATTATTATTATTATTATTATTATTATTATTATAATAGTTCTTATTATTATCTAAATCTTATTAGCTTTATTATTATTAGTATTATTATTATTATTATTATTATTATTATTATTATTATTGTTGTTGTTGTTGTTGTTGTTGTTATTGTTATTCTTATTGTTATTATTATTATGATTATGAGCCTTATTAATAATAATCATAATAATAATAACTATAAGAATAACAATATCCCATTCCTAAACTATTTCCCCATCTATCCACTGATTGGATCATAACAACAATAATGATAACGATAATAAGAATAATGATAATAATGACTACAAATTTAATCCTATATAATATAAAGAAATACAAGAAGAAAGCATAATTGTTAATAATAATACTAATAATATAAAGAAAGAATCTCGCGAGTGCGAGTCATCGCAATGGCGACACTGTGCCAATTTGGACAGTCTCGCGATCGCGAGATCTCGCGAGCGCGAGCCGGGCCAATTCTGTCACTCTCGCGATCGCGAGGTCTCGCGACTGCGAGACCGCTGAAATTGGGGCTGTCTCGCCACTGCGAGGACTCGCACTGGCGAGAGCGGCCATATAGGGCAATGTCGCGATAGCGACAGTTCGCGATCGCGAAACTGCCCAATTTGGTGCGGCCTCGCCAGAGCGACGACTCGCACTGGCGACCGGACCTTCTTCCTCTTCTTCTTATTGCTAATTCCGTTATTTTATGAAATGCCTTACTATTCCTTATTGCTAATTTCGTTAATTTTAATAAGGATATTTATGAAATGGCGGAAATTGCAATTTCTTATATTATGTGATATGATTAAATACCTTATAATTAGTTTCTCGCTCATTAAAAATTATATGTTCATGTTTGCTAATTCCCGATACTATTATTAATAAGAATAATAATGACATTTAAAAGCTTCTTCTAATAATAATAATAATTCCAATAATAATATTAGTAATAATTAAATTAATAATGCTATTATCATCATTTATATTAACAATGATTATTTAGTAAATGTGATGTTAATTATATTATATAATATTATGAAATTCCTGATTTTAATAAATTTTGTTCTTATTAATAATAGAAATTAAATTAATTGGTAAATGTAATAATCATAACGAATATAATAATGTTAATAATTATTGTTAACATAATAAATTTTATTAATAATAAGGAATTTAGTAATAATAATAATAACAACAACAATAATAATAATAAATTTATTATAAATACTCATCATCAAACAAACAGAAGTGCAAATATGATCATGAAAAAAATATATGTTTGTTGCGTATATTTTGAATTTGAATTTGCAGTTTTTCTTTTAAGGCAATTATTAGCATAATGTCCTTCTTCTTTACATAACCAACATCTACAAGATTTTTTCTTTTGTGGACAGTCTTTTTG
>JAOTBA010000203.1:2294068-2313188 GCA_025629845.1 Erythroxylum squamatum
AATAAATTTAATAATAACAATAAGTTATTTAATAATAATATTTCTTAGTTATTATAATAATGGAAATAAATTTAATATATAATAATAATAATAATTGTTAACAATAATAATGATAATAATAATAAAATAAAAACAAATAACTAAATAAATATATATATACACTTAATAATAATAACAAATTTAATAATGTTTATAATGATAATAAACGTGTTTTAATACAAATCCAATATTGCAAAAGTCCAGAAGTAAAAAAATAAAAAACATTTAAATCAATATTTGATGACATGATTCTTTGTTAGAGCCGATACATAACGTTTCTATTATTGATTTGTTTTTCCGTGGCTGACTGGCTCTGTCTTCTGGCTTGCAAACGGCGCCTGTAGGTGGGTCCCACAGGCGCCTGTCATCTGTTGCAACCTCTGCCAAATTTTTATCCAAAAACGATGTCGTTCTCTTCTTAGACAGAATAAGACAGACTATAGTTCGATAGACGATCCGGACTCTGTCACATAGGTATCACTGCACAAGGTCACGTATAGTTAGGTTCAATGTCTGATTTAGTTCTTTTTGTCCTAAAATATTAACAGTTCTTTCTATTTGGTTTCAAATATACCTTAATATAAAATAAGATTAATTTCTATTAATTATAACTTCAAACCTTAGAAAAAAACAAAAAAAATTAACACAGAAAAAGATAGAAAATAAAGAAAATAACAAATATTCTCTGAATAATTTGCAAAATTTTGTGTTTGATGACCTTCTCACCTTAGTGTTGGATTCGGATATAACTATTTTACATTTCAATAATGGAGTTTCATGGATCGTCTTGATGACTTTCACATTTTCCCATAGTAGACAGCAAAGTTATATGCAAGTCTTTTTTTTTTTTCCTTCCTCTTCTGTTCCTTCTACTTGGTTCTTTTTGGGCACCTGAAGTAAAACAGAGATCAAGTGCTTTTGTGTCATCTTTTCAATTAGTATCGTCCCTCATGCACACTTATTAAGAGTCAATTCTAATTAGTGTGCTATTGACAATGAAGACGGTACCTCTGAGGGTGTTGTTGAGGTTCTTATGATCAACTCAAAGAGTGGACCTGGCCTCCTATTTCCAAAGGTATAATTCATTTGTGACCCCAGAATCAAGTTGTTCATTGGAAGGGTGATGTATACGTAGTTTTGAGCTATTCATTTTCCTTTTCCAAATGAACATTTTTGCTACTTTAAAAAAGTTAAAACATCCCTGTAGGATAAATTCTTGCTCAGTAACAATTTTATAATAGTATCTGTGAACAAAAGTCCCATTTTTCATATCTTTGAAGTCCTACATTGACTTTCTCTATGGCTGCTGGCTTTCAAGTTTTCTACTCGTTATCTGAAGAATTTTTTGGTTGGATTTCATACTGAACTTCCACAAGCTTCATAATAAGATTTCATTTTAACAATGTCCCATTTGTGAGTTCTTTCCTATATGCTTGAAAGATATTAGGTGTGGCATTGTTCTAGCTGCATTTCCACCTATCATGTTAGTTGTACTAATATTCCATTGTTTAAAGTTTGCAGAGATTTAATCCAAAGGATAGATTGCCTCTATGATTTGTTCGAAATCACTTGCCAAGGTTGTTGTTTATGTCAAATGCATTAAATTGAGAATGTCAAACTTGTATTTGGATAGTTATAGCTAGAGAGTAAATACGTGATAATACAGGCTTAAATTTTGTATTTCATTAATCAGTTGAAAATTATTCAGTTAGTAGTAGGCTTCATCAGTTATTGCTTTTCCTGATATCAGAGAGATTACAGGTCTGAGTTGCCGAGTTCTCAGTATAGTGCAATGTGATCAGTAACATCTTTGTGTTCACCTGGGAGAAGTTCCACTATTTTAATCCCCATCTATGCTTGAATTGATGTGATAAAATGATTGGATAACACCCATATTTGCACACGATTTTCATCCTCACGAAAGTTAGTGTTCCTGGTCTTCGTTATAAACTACTGATCGTCTGTTCCATGCTGTTCTCGCCGTCATATCTCTTCAATCCTCTCTTTCTAAGTTGTGGACATTCCTATCTGACTAGTGTATTAATCATTTCTCAACAAGCCACTTGTTCCCATGATGTCCTGACAATTGTAAGATAATGATATAGCATATATACTGGCACACTACATAGTTCTTTTCGTATTTCTTTACTTAGTTAGACATTCAGATGATGATCTCTTGACATACTTTCATCATTAAAGATCGCTTTCTGCTTTGTTATTGAAATGTGGTTCAAAGGAATGATAAACATTTTAGACCATGCTGTTCCTAATATCTAACATATATGCCATGCCAGCCTTTATTTCAGCATTTTCTGGGGCATTATGAAGTCAAAAGCAAAACCCTCCACGATAAATTCAGTCCAGAAGGTTTATGCAAAGCTTCCATGTTTGCGTTGCTTGTAAAGGAAGAGCTTGAATCTTGGCCTGAACAGAGTATGCGCCAGAGAAGTTGGCTAACTGTCCGTGAGGCTCAAGAGTGCTGCGGCTGCAAATGCATGAGAGACGCTCTTGTGGAAGATTTCACAAAATGGCATGATGACCAAATGGTTAGTGCGTCGCACAAAGAGAACCACTTTAGTACCTCTCCCACATCCTAAACCAACAGCATATTAGTTCAAACATCCTTGGCATGGGGGCAGCAGTTTGAAGCTGATTTGGGTGCATTTTTCCCCTCAGATGATTTTTCCTTTCTTTACTCTCCTTCCTGTTTTGTTTTTCCCTTTTTATCAAAGATTAGTTATAGGCAATGAAAAAGGAAATGACAAATTTCATTAATTGTTTACTGATAATTTTCTTTGCTTTCTTTCCTGTATTCTTCTTGCTTAACAGAGATTTTGTTGCATAGAGAAGGAAAATGGAAAATGGTTAATTGTTCATCTGTATTATACCCCTTTACATGTTTATAACTGCACATACAGGTATATGTATTTCTGATTCAAGTATCTGTTGGATAGATCGAATCCTTTATTTAGTTTTGAGTTGCTGATTTGTTAAATAATTCGTCTGATATAGTTAGTCAATTCTTACGTGCATTCAATAAGGTAGCAATCGTTGCGATTGCAATTTGATATTGTATTCAAGAGGCCATGGATCCCCACTGGTTGAACTTAAAAGTTTGTTACCAGAAGCATAAAAATAGAAACAGAGCATTAATGAAAGGCTCAAACCCAGAGAAAGCCTTTACAAGGGTTTAACTGTGAGCCCATACTTGACGTGATTTCGCCTTCATCTCACGAGCAGCTGTCTCTTTCTCTGCCGCATTCCATCTCAAGCAAAACACTTGTCTGCCCACCAAAGTTGCATTATTGATTGTTTTGGTGCTCTAGTTGGGATTCAATTTTCAGGAAAAAGTGACAACTTTGGACTTGTTAGGAAGATGTCCATCATTAGAAGTCAAAGAAGCATTCAAAGACAGCTTCTTCAAAGGCTGTCGGCTGCTGACAACTCTGCATCTACTCAAAAGCTTTCGTCGCAATCTCCTGAAGCCAGCAATATGTTATCTTTTCCTTAGAAGAAGCATCGAGAAGATATCCTTTCTCTTATCGGTACATCTGCTTTCATTTCCCAACTTATTGGTGCAGAGTTGGAGTTAAGAGAATGTAAGGTTTGGCTATCAGATCATCCATGCTTGATTTCTCCATCACTCCCAGTTCTCTAGTTTCGGTAAATTTTGTTTCTTTATCTTAATCGCGTGATAGGCATTTCTCTTTGGGACGACACCGAACGGAAAATTGTGATTGAAGATGTTGCACAAGATAAAGATTATTTTCGTTGATACTGAGTAAACAAACCTAACATTCTGTTCATTCTTGCAGGTGAATCTCCGTTCTTCAGGAATGAGATTTACAATTAGCTATCCAGTTAGTTGTATATCTATTAAATGCACTGCACAACTTGGAATATAATTCTTGGGGGGATGGGGAGTGGGGTGTTTGGGGGTGGTACTACTTTGCTCTTGCTACAATTTTTCCTTCTTTCAAGGTCTAGATAACTATATCTGGCCACTGGGTGATAGAAGGAATTATTGTTTCTAATTTGCTTCTTTTATTAAGACCTGAATGCGGAATGTTCCTCAGTACAAGCGATTTTATACTGGTGATCTGATTCTGTCTTTGACATTGCCATTGTTCAGTAGCTTCCTACTTTACGTTTTAGCGATTTTCCCATTTCTGGCGGCTTCAAATCAAGCAATTTTATCCTCTTTCTTTTGTTCCTCGCGCACATTTTGATCTGCAGATTTTCCGCAAATGGAATGCAGTTGTCTTCAATCCTATGTTACACGCTTGGAAGTCCTGATTCAGGCAGGCTTTTGTTTGTATACCCTATTCACATTCCACATCGACTTGGTCATGAGATGGGAAGAAGAAATTATGTACGAACAGTAATTTAATTCATAACTGTCAAGAATTGTATTTGGAGCTGGTTATTTGTAGGCCTGGGGTTAAAAAGAAAAGCACTGTGAGGCCCCCTATCAATCTTTCTGTTGAAAAAACTTGGCAGACAAACAGGAAATGAGATAATGTCATCCCCTAAGACACTCCTGTGTCTGTTAAAGCTCGTCTCTCCTTGACATAATCAATCTGATTCACCAGCATGTGAAGAAGCAACTTCCTGTTCATCTGATCAACCTGATGTATATGATGAGTTATTTGATATCAGAGAAGTTTTAAAGGATGAAAGCACCAGGCATCTTCTGTAGACTTTGGGGAAATCTTGTTAACTATCCAATTCTGAGTGCAAAACATTCTCCTTGTCACAAATGCAAATGAAAAGTCCTCAAAGGTCATCATGCAAGATTTAAAGAGAGAAAGTAGTCATACTTTGGAACCCCAAACACCTAACCTAATGGACCCAGAGAAAGATGCTTTTCCAGTAGATCGTTCGACACAATTTGTGCAGGTTAAAAGTGAGAATTTAAAAACTGTTGCGGGAGGTTATCTGTTGATCTTGGTTGGTTTAGATAAAGAGTTTGCAGTTCTGAAGGACATAAGTATATCATCAAGGAATAGCACTTTGTCCAGGTATGTCATTTTAGTTATATTTTCTTGAGATTATGCTTGAGTTATTGTGTTATAATTTCAACTGTGGCATTTTCAGCTCCTTTCTCATTCTTTTGAACTCTGGGCTGACCATGAAAATGGGGGAACCTTATAGGTTCGATAAAAGTAACTTGCTTGGATTCCTCAAGAGTTAAATGGGAAGTGGGTACTAAGAGTGGGTTGATAACCTGCAGGGGAAGGCATTCTACACAATAAGGTAGAAACTTCAGATCCTGCATGGACGAAATGGAAGATATTATCGCTAGTAGGTGATACTGAGAAGAGGTTAAATTTCATTGATGGAAGCAGTGGAATGGCCTCAAAAGCATCAGGATGCATTTGAGCTCATTGGTATTTGACCCTCAACTGGAATTCTGATGTTTGGTCCTCCTGGTTGTAGCATAACTGTTGTTGTCTTGCAGTTGCTTCTGAAGCAGGACTAGATTTCCTTTCTGTGAATGGTCCAGAGCTTTAATTTGCTCTATATTACACTGTTTTACATTTCCCTATATTATCTTTGGCATGAACAAACATTCAATTTGGATACAGGTCTTTATCAAAGAGTTAATGTTACTGTTATTGCTGCCACAAATTGCCATACAAGATTGATCCATCCCTTTTTAAGATCAGGCACTCTCAACTCCTTCACCATGCACAAATTCATCTGCGATTCTGCAGCATCACACATTTAATGAGTGGAAATTCAAGCATGACGGTTCGATCAAATGCTATACGACAGACCTTCAAGTGAGTTTTACAGAAATGACTTATTCAATACAGTTCTGATATGAACATAAAAGAGCTAGCTTGTCTCACTGATGGCTGTATTGGAGGTCAAAATATCATTAATCTGCCGTGAGGCTGCTGTTGCAGCAACTGAGGTTTTGTATACTCGTTATGTCTATTCATTTATCTTTTGTTGTCTTGTTTGTTGATTCATAGTGTCATTTCTGGGAGAGAAATAATGCATCAGAAGTAACAATGGAGCATCTAAAGACAGCAATTAGACGCATTCAGGCAAAGAGAGATTGACTGTTATGAAGAGCTATCATCTAAATTTCAAAGGCTGGTTTGCTCTGTTGATAGATGGGACAGATTAGCTTATCCGAATTGTTCAAATAGATCAAATTGGTTTTCAATCTGGTAAATCGTTTCCCTATTCTTTTTCTCATATCTAAGCAACCATCCTTTTCTTTCTTTTTCTTGTTCTTGGATTTTTCTTTTGTTGTTGCTATGATTTGGCAGGATCCCAGTAAAATCAACCGTCCAATTCTTATACCATTTGCTCAAAATATACTAAAAGTGAATAATCACAAGTTTGAATCAGTCCAAATTTCTCCACTTTTTACATGTGAAATTACACTGCCTGCTTAAAGGTCTAGATTTGAATAATCTTTGTCAGTATAGTGGTGATATCACTATCTGCAGAAAGTAACATACAAATATAACCACACAATTTTGAATTTTCTGTGAAGTGATCTTACGGAGATAACCCCACTTGGTGCTGTGAATTTGTCACGTTGCTCAAGTAGCTATAGTAAACTGCAACTGAAAGTCTCAACCTTTACAAAGTTCTCCTCTTTTTTCTTTTTCTATGACGGTAGAGCTCGCAGCCGCTATACTTGGGAGTGCGTATTGGGCAAGTCACCGGGGCATGTAAACATAAAGTTCTTATCTTTTCTTAGATGAGTGAAAGGGTTAATCACCTTTGGTGTTGTGAATTTGTCATGTTGCTTAAGTTGTTACAGTAAACCGCAAATGAAAGTATCAACCTTCAATTTTTTTTTTCATGATTGGATAAATCAAAGGGTTTAAGGAAAAAGTTCTGTTCTTTGTTTAGATGAATGAAGTGGTGATTATGTAAAAATCATGTAAAAGATTATATTGTTTTTACATATTCTATCAACTAAACCTTATGTTTCTTACATGATATATTTACCTAGTAATTTGATGACCATAATGAGTTGTAGTGATTGTATAATTAAATTGTTAATAACTATACATATTTTCTTATTAATAATTAAACACGTCCTTGAAATAAGAAAAATACATTGAAGTTCGCTTATAGTTTTGATCCATAGCCTGATCAAGTTTAAGTTTGAGTTTAATCGCGCTTTGAGTTAGATTAGAAAGTTAAAGTTCAACAATTTTTTTTCAATTTAAAGTTATTTTCAAGTTTTAAGTTAGATTCGAGTTGATTTATATTAAATCTCTTGAAAATTCAAGTTGATCCGAGTTTTTTGACATGATAAAAAGCCAACTCTATCAATGAAAAACTATTAGTTATCATCCACCGTCAACTTATCATTCAAACAAACCCTAAGTTGAAAATATCTTATTGGATTCTAAATGGTCATTTTCAACAACTTCATGCATAGTATTGTTATACATTTTTAATGATTTTAGTAGAAGCTCTTCTATGATTGGGTGTCGAAATCTTAAAGAGTTAGGTTTGATAGGAAAGAGGGAGAAAGTCATAGAGATAGAGACATGTATAAATTAAAAAAGGAAATTTCCTATTATTAACATGTTCACAAGTCACAACTACTTAATCATTACTTTGTTGTTTGATTATAAAATTTGGAAATCACAAGGAACATTGTTTATGTAATAAAAAACATTTAATTATTAAGCATTACTAAAGTTTGTTTAAATTATTGTATTTTGAGTCTTTTTTTTAACATTTTTTTAAGTTAGTAGGGAACCTAACTTTACTATAATGTCGTTTTCCTAATCTTTTGTATTTGTCAATAAGTATATTTAAAAATTAGGTGGCTTAAAAAAATCAGAAATAGTACGTTTTTATTAATTATGTCATAATTTCATATTAAAAAGATTATTGTAAACAAAATAAACACCAAAAATTCCTGAATTAGTAAATAATCAATTATGTCCAAGTTGATGATTGAAAAGAGGTAAGAAAAATTAATATTAATCACAATTTTTAATATAAATCAAATTATATAAAAACCTGAAAAAGATGAAGTTTAATAGGTGAAATTGGTATTGATCTATCATGTCTTGTCAATAGTGGTGGATGATATTCTCCATTGAATGCAAAAAAACAAAATATGCCCTTTAATGCATTCCAACAAATTCTTTCACACTTTCATGAAACTTGACATCATCTTTTTATCTATGCAAACTAAATTCTTTAACATCAAGATGTAAAACTTAAGTAGAGAAGTTAAAGAGGGTAATAGGTTTAGACTAATTTGACTCAAATTAATTAAATTTTAAATTTAAGATTAAGACAATTAACTTAACCTAATTTAAATTTATTTGAATCGTTTAGATTATAATATTAAAATAATGTCACTTTAACATCAAATTCTTTTTTTGAACTAATAATTTTTTAGATCAAATCATTGTTAATAAAATTTTTAAGTCATTTATTGTTGTTTTAATTTTTAATTACTTCATCAAAACTACTTTTTTGGCCTTTTAATTTTGGTTTGAAGGTTAAACAAAACATTATTACAACATTACATTTTGGAGAATAACTAGAATTTTTCACTTTTGTAAATTTTGAAAAAAAAAAGACAAATTAGTCTTGTTGGGTTATTTTTCTTTTTTTTTTAATGATCAAGAAAAGCATATCCCACCAAAAGATAACATAAGATTATCCTCACAGCCTAACACCAACTCAATTGATTCCCCCATCACCAACAAGCCTAAAGATATCTCACAAAGTCACCAAACTTTGTATGTATCTCTCTCTAATCCTTTTCCTAATCCCCAATCTAATCTATCTTTGTAATAACAAACACCAATCCTACTCTCAAACAACATCGCGTGGTGTTGAGTCACAACCTGAACCCAAGTACAGAATTCTTCTCAGTCAACCCGAGATTTGAAGCAACAGAGGAAATTACTGTGGCTCTGCTGCTCAACCGCTTCCCTAAATTAGTAAGTCAAAGCGTCACCTGAGCTGATGATGCTCTGCCACAAATGGCAGTGGCGCGTGGAACACATAGTGGAGGAACAAGAAGGTGGGTTTGGTGTATGTGTTCAAACGTTTGGGGAATCAAAAATCTTGAGATCTTGTGAGACTCACTCTCGAACTATTAAGACCCCCAAATCCCGGAAAGAAAAAACAATAAAACTCATAAAATCATAATCATATGTGAAAGAAGGAAGAGCATAGCAAAGAAGAACAATGAATGATATAAAAGAACAGTAACCCATAAATTAAAAGCTGAAAAGGAAAGAAATCAAGATCCACCTCGAACCTCTCTCCATCCCCACCATCACCCTGCTCCGCCTCTCACCACCATCGTGTTCTTCCGTTAGATATTTCACTTTTCTGTTCACAAAGGCATACTCTTTATCTAAAAATCACATCTTTCTCTGATCTTTCACTCTGTCAAAGCCTCAAAGTAGTAAAGATCCAATCTTTTTGCTCTGTTCCATTTGATACCCACATAAAGAACCGAACTTTGCGACCTTTTTCTGAGACCAATTGAGTGATCAGAGTTTAGGATAAGTAAAGACTCAATTTTTTGAGGGGAGAAGAGAATGAGGGATGATGATTCAAATTGGTTCTCAAGATGGGAAGATGAGCTCCCACCACCTGAAGAGCTCATGCCCTTGAATCAAACCCTAATCACTCCTGATCTTGCTCTTGCTTTTGATATTAGAAACCCAGCAAGTAACAACGCTAACACCACCACCACCAACTCCCTCCATCAAAACCACACCCCTCCTCCACCACCACCACCACTCACCTCCACAACCCCATCACCCACCAACCCTCTGGCTTCTCCACATCCAAATTCTGGCGAGTTCGCAGCAGATTCAGCTGAGTTGGGCTCTGGGGCTGGTGGGGATGAACCTGCAAGAACCCTCAAGCGTCCTAGACTTGTGTGGACTCCGCAACTTCATAAGAGATTTGTTGATGCTGTTGCTCACTTGGGGATCAAGAATGCTGTCCCCAAGACTATAATGCAGCTCATGAGTGTTGATGGGTTGACCAGAGAGAACGTTGCCAGTCATTTGCAGAAGTATCGTTTGTATTTGAAGAGAATGCAGGGGTTGTCTTCTGGTGGTGGAAATGGTGGTGGTGGTGGTGGTGGTGGATTGGGGACAGCAACTGATGCTGCTACTGATCATCTGTTTGCAAGTTCTCCGGTGCCTCCGCATTTCTTGCGGCCGAATTCCGATCATTTCTTGCCGTTCGTACCGGTGTCTGCACTGCAGCAGCACCAACACCATCAGCATATGGCAGCGGCTGCAGCTGCTGTGGCACATCCTCAGTTGCAAAGTCAATATCATAGGCCAATTGGGCATTTTGGGTCTCCTCCGAATGGTCAATTTGAGAATCCATTTCTTGCTAGGCAGGCACACCAGCCTGTGCATAGGATGGGAGCTCCTGTTCACAATTCAGTTCCAGGGTATGTGGAGGATTTGGAGTCTGTGAATGGAAATGGTGGGAGGAAAGTTCTTACTCTGTTTCCAACAGGGGATGATTAAATTGGGGTAATAATTTGACTCCATTGATCTTTCTTTGATTTGTTTAGTGGGTTTTTTTGCTAGATTTAGGGTCTTGGTTTCAGTTGTGCCAATATGTTGTGGTCGTTGTTTGTTCTATAACTTTATATTAAAAACTAATCCTGGGCTTCATCCGCAGATCTAAACATTTCTTGAGTCATTCTTGGGTACAATAGTATCTAGTGGTTAGCAAAGGGGATTTGACAGTGTGAATCTCTCGCATCGTCCACGATTATGGAATTCTAAAAAGGGTATTAATTTGTCTATAATAGTCTGCATCTCCCATCCGCCGTTGGTGATGAACATTGATCATGATCTCTGGATTGGGTAGAGGATTCGCTTTTGTCTGTGATAGTTCGGGAATCGGCTCAAAGTTCTTGTATTTTTGAGTCTTTTCGTCTAGGACGTTTTGCTACGTGTTCATGGCGTGTGGCTCGGGAAACAAATATAAATTCGATGTATGGTAAGGGGGGCGGGTATGTATGATTATGGAAATTCCATGTATCTTACCTTGAGATGTTATATCTTGGTTGGCACAATTGGATTTCTGAATGAGGCCTAGTCCCTAATATCTGTTAAGTGGTCTGGTGTCTTGTAGATGTGAGTTGTACTTGGTTGTACATGGTAAGTCTCAATAGAAGGCTTAAGACCCTGGTATGAGTGGTTTGTTTCAATGAAAATTGTGATGTTATTAGAATGTTCAGTTTACTTTAATGCTCAATGAACGTTTAGTAGTTCAATAATCTTATGTACCAACAAACTCTCCTCATCGCTTTATTTACTGTCACATGTAGATCTCTTATGTTGATGATTTATTCTTGCAAGTATTTTGGAGATGGCGCTCTTGATGATTGTTCATGTTATTATTACTTTCATTTCTCATTGGATCTTAAGTTTTCCATCTGCTGAGCATGCACAATACTTCTACATTACATAATCTTCACAGTTTTGGGTTTATGGTACGGGATGAATTTGTATCTGTATTTTCAAACCCGAAGGTTATTGACTATGAGTCGCATAAAGTACGGTAAGTACCTGAATGCATCTAGATCATGTTTCTTTAGTCTGTGATTCATTTGTAAGTTTCCTTTTTCCTTGGAGACTGGAAATAATGCCCAAGGAGTAATTGATCATCGGGGGCTTTCTTTAAAGAAGAAAGAATCTGCATCTAGATTGTAGGAAAGTTATGTAATTTTTAAGTTTACAGTTGTTACTTTAGATAGATTTAAGGTATTTTGTTTGCAACTTACGGAAAAATGTGAGATCAAAATAATGCAAGTGGGAGCTACGCCCGCACAAACTGAATACTTTCTTGTTAGGACAATCACATTCATGAACTTCCTCTGAATCTCTGCACTTACTGTCCGTTTAGCAAGGTTATGTTAACTGTAAATAAATTTAGCTTCTTGACTTCCTAAAGGATGCTAATTATGAAACCTTTCTAACTCTTTATTTATTCTGCATTGCTCCATAAATGTGGGAAGTTCTGTTTTAGGTATCTCATTTAACTAACCAACTGTGATTGTACATGAAACTACTTGATGACTGCTATGCTTGCATAGTGTAAAAATTTGTCAGCCATTCTGTTATCCTTATTGCTATCCATGGTTTTAAATTGCCCTTGCAGTTGGCGGTCCTGACCGTTATCGCTATTTGTCGCAATCCCAGTCACATTTTCTGTAATTGCACCCGTATCTTCTGCAATTACTGTAGTCACTCACCGCCGTGGATTTAAATTGCACTTGCGGTTGGCGATCTGGACCGTTATCACAATTCGTAGCAATTCCAGTCACATTTTCTGCAATTGCACCGGTATCGTCTGTAATTACTGTAGTCACTCGCAATCTGCCATGGTTTTAATTACTCTTGCGGTTGCTGGTCCGGACCATTATCGCTATTTGTCGTAATTTCAGTTGCATTTTCTGTAACTGCATCTCGTATCGTCTGCATTCTGCAATCTAAAACCTTGCAAATATGTATCCTAAGCCTCCACTCTCTATCCTCTGTACTATTACAGTTTCTTACTATTGTATCTTCAACTTAGTTGCCAATTCAGTTAGACACTTCGATGCATCTGTTACATATAATTATACAAAAAAACGCAGCACACAAACCTGTCTTTGCCCGTCCTTGCTTTCCTCAAAGCAATCCGTATCTTACAACCTTGTTCCTTAAAACATAGGAGCTGTCAGATCAGTTCCTGTCGGGGGGGAAAAAGGACATCAGACTATGCAGAAGATAAGATTGTAACTTGAAGGTCCCTCCTCCTGAGTTTAAATAAAGATTCAAAATTAAATAACGGGTTGGATTCATATAATCCAAACCTTCTTTTTTTAAAGAAGTCACCGCCTCACATGGGCAGAGCCTAGTTCTGGTTTATTTAGTTAGTTAGATTCCGTAACAGAAGAAAATGGGCACGAAGTGGTCATGATTGGTAAGTTTTTGGTGCATGGAAACTCTGGGACCACAAGACAAGATTGATTCTGAGATTTTAAGTGGTCAATTTAATAAACAAGTTTGATCCAATTTAAATTTGATTTAAAAACTTTTTCAAGTTTAATTTTGAATGTTAGAAGACAAAGTCAGATTTGATAATAACAACAACAACCACATGTTTTTTTAATTATTCGGAAACAGTTTAAGGGTAAAGTTGTAAATATTGGATCTCTTAGATCTCGTATTTAGCAAAATTTTTATTTGGTTATTGTTGTTGTATTAATTATAAAAATAAGATAAATGAAAATTTTCAACATGTTTAGCAAATGAATATTTGAAAATGGAAAATTAACATATATATACATATATAAATTGATTGTATGATTAATAATTTAATAGAATCAGGCATGACAATGTCACTTCTTTTTAGTATTTACTCTTGACCTTTATTTTTATAAATTGTTATATTATACAAAAAGTCTTGAATTTATGAAATTGACATATTTTTAAATATTTAATATTTAAAATTGAAATTAAGTACACCTTGTGGTCTCTTACATAAGAAATAAAAATTTTAATATATTTCTTGATAGCTTTATAGATAAAAATAAATATCTAAATTGATAGAGATTAAATTTGACCAATTATGTATAGTTTTTAACCACAAAAATTATACGATTAGAAGTTTTAAAAAATCATTGTATAATTGTTTTACAACAGTTTATTGTATACTACGAACTTGATGTAGGTCAAATTACCAATGCTACTTTAATGCGAAGGAAATGAAAATGAAAGTGATGATGCCGACTGTGAGGAATGGACATTGCATGTAATGTGATGAGATTACAGGTAACGTAATGAACAACCACTCAAATTTCTTATTCAAACTTGAAGATCGCATAGATCACATTCTAAACTAGAATTTATGCTTCTTTGGGCAGTGGTTTGCCAGCTAAGAATGCTCTGAACAAAGCAAGTGACCTCCCAGGTGATGACCATGGCACCATGTGAGAGCCTCCTCTAATGGTCGCATAGGTTAGGATGTCATCATAAACTTGTGTCCATCCACCAACCTAGTAGCCAAGTATATAAGATATGCTCATATACACATGTAATTAGTACCACAAAAATAAGGTAATGAAATAAAATTTTAGGTTGGATTAAGAATACATTTTTAAATACGTGATTGAATTTATCCAAACGACTTTTAAGAAAGGAGCGAGTAAAAAGAAAAGAGAGTTTCTCGCACGAAGAAAAGGATCTAATGATTTTAAAAGAATTAAATGAAAATCTTATATTTGATTAGGTAGAGTGACAATAAAAATGATTTATATATAAATTTTTTATGATTAATTTCTAAATTTGATGTCAACTTTATATAATTGGTATTGGTTATCATTTTCAAGAACATTATGTAATTTTTAGTAATACAAGTAAAAGCTACTAAACCTAGTATAGTACCGTAAGTAAAATTAAGGTAATGAAATGGAATTCTTGATTATATTAAGAATTTATTTTTGTATACATGATTAAATTTGTCTTAGTTATTCTTCAGGTGAAAAAATAAAAACTTCTCGAATGTCAGAAAAATTAAAGAAGAAATCAAATGAGATGAAAATCTCGTATATTATTTTGTAGAGTGATAATAAAAGCGATTTATCTATAAATTGTCTAATATCGCGTGATCTAACTTATAGATTTGAAATTATAACTTATTATATTGTTGGTATTGATCATAATTTACAAGAAAATTTTGTAGTTTTAGTAAAAGCTACTAAACCAACCTGTTTATCCATGTACCAAGCCCTATAAGAAACAGTAGTTCTCAATCCTAGCTCTTTAGCCAAGCTTTGTGCATTGCTCCTTGTGGCTATAAATGGGATAACTGTGTCTTGATCTCCACTGTAGATTGTTACTAGAGCATTATAATTGCATCTTACTAACTCTGAATATCAAAAATGGTGTGTCCTCCCAATACTCACCTGTACAGTAAAACCCTAATGCCTGAACGAACCAGATAGCCCACAATATCAATGGTAGGTATAAGCAGGTTTGTAAAATCATAATTTGTAACACTGCCACAAAAAATCATATGTTAATAAGTTTTAAATTACGGATTACGATAAATATTTGGCAACGGCTGGAGAGAGAGTGAAAATTTACGTGGTGCAGGTAGTCCAGTTAGCTACTCCAACAAGCTTGGCATTTAAGGCTTGCTGCACTTCTTTTCTGTTCAGGTAGTAATAAGCATTGACTCCTACACAAGGGTCTATATTTTCTGGGGCTTGCAACTGAAGATGTCAAATTAAATAGAGTGTGTTAAGGTGATAGTTGATGTTGTATATATGTCAAAATGATATCGTTCTCGTTTAAAGTTGTCAATCAAGTTTCCGATCGTCCGATTGAGCGGCGCAAGTTCGAACTGAAACAAAGAATTGGGGCCAGGCCGTTGCCAACCCTAGGAAAAGTAGTAAAGGGACAGAAACCTTACAATCTGTGGATGTTCCTGTGCAGATTGAAGGGATAGCAGGCTTCGAGTTTTCGATCTGAATGGGTGATTCTGAGTCTGAACTAGACTTTGTGAGTCACCACTTGAAAGGCAAACATCAGCTATTACATCATAAAGGTCAATATCATTGGAAATTTCCTTTGATAATAAATCTTCTACTCTCAAGCAAGCTGCTGTTATGTTATTATAGCCAAGTAATGTGTCTTCTCTCAACAGTTGGGATATGGTGCAAGTTGTTTCCATGAGCCTGTAGGTGTCGTCTGATACTAATCCATGAGACCAGTAAAACGTACCAGTTGATCTTTTATCTGTTTCAAACTCCACCAGAGGATTTCCTATCTGGGTATAGAAAAAAAAAAGGAAGAATTTTATGTTCAGTAAGTATATCAATCCAAACAAAAACGAGATTACGCTTTTAACTTGTACTAACAGCAATGCCCTTAAGATTGATCTTTGATCCTGATTGAAGAATGAGTTGTGCAAGTTGTGGAACATAATGACCTGTCAAGAAAATGAAAAGTTCAGGATCATGTATCGAGCTTCTGAGAAGTTGTGGGCTTCTTCCTTTTCCAGCCAATATATATATTAATATATACATATATATATATATATATATATACATATATATATGAAATTGTGTTGATTGAACTATAAGGTACCTGCATAGCTTTCACCAGTGATGTAGAAATCTCTGTTCTTGTATTGAGGATATCTGTCAAACCAGTTCTGCAAGAATACCAGATTGTCTTGGGCTGAAACGAAAGCATAGTATCTGTCAGGTTTAACGCGCCTATGATTAATTTGTTGATTAAAATTGATAAAAAGAGTGTCAGGTTGGGATGTGTCAGAACCTGTGATATAGTCAGACACATAGTTGTAGAATGATGTATTTTTTGAATATGAGAATCCAATCCCTGCAGGTGATTCCAAGTAGAGCATGTTTGCTTCTGCAAAAATGTTGAACTATTACATTCAGGGAACAAAATCCCTGGAGACTGATCAATGTGAGATCTCACAGGAAATGAGAGGTGAAAGCGTTAATTAATTGCAGAGTTTTGATTCTCTTAAACCCGAACTGGAATTGCTAATATCACCTTTGTTCCAGCTATAGTAATTTCTTAATAAGGTCCCATCACTGGTTGGTCTGAAGGGACCATGCTCCTGAAAAGCTCCAACTCCGACAGAAGAACAGCCAGGCCCTATAACAAGTAATAACTTAAGCTCCAGATGCAAGTCCTGGACCTTCATTGTACACATTAAGAACAGGTAATTACCTCCATTAAACCAAAGAACAAGAGGCTTCGAATCAGGGTCTGATTCTGCTTCAACAAAATAGTAAAAAAGAGCTCTCTGCTGCTTCTCGTCAATGGTTATATACCCTGAATATTGCTGGAAAGTGACTTCAGGTTGCCCTGGTAAGCTAATAATCCTGTCACCCTGGAAGGAGCTCATGCATGGTGGTTGTAGTGAAATCGTACAAATCACAACCACTAGAATCCATGATTGAAGCTGCATGTTTCCTTGAAATGCTTGGTGGAATTCCCTATTGTCACTGAGAATGGTCAGTGAAACAGAATTTTTTTATAGAATCTCGGACAGACTCATTTTGTCGTACACTTGTCCGTATCATTGTTCAGATTCATAAGTCGTTTACTTATCCTATCTGCTTTCTAGATTCTCAAACAAGCAGAAATCACTGAGAAAAATCTTCACGTGTGCTATAAGGACAACCTTCAGGTCATTGTACTTACGAACGTATGTATGTTTATATGTTTGTGACAATTCAATATTCGGTTCCAAGTTTTAAATTACGGATTATAAACTATTGGATAATTACGGATTGCAGCAAACTAAGCTAATATTATTGTTGCCATTGCTAATCGTTATGTATGGCTAATTTTTAATGAATGAAATAACTTTTTTGTGATTGTCGCCTTGTGGTTACTTCAAAAATTTAACCAAAGATTACATATAGTGTAACCTAGGGTCATTCTTTTTGAAAAACCAAAAGATGAAAATAATTTCCTAAGTAACTAAATGCAATGCAACCTAGACTGTAAAATGGGCTTTGATTTGAACAATTACTGCTAAAGTTTACAACGAACGAAAATAAACGCTAAGGACTTGTTTTTTGGTATTTTAAAATTAAAATGAGTAATATGAAATGACAATGAGTAAATTAAATAAGAAGACAACACAAGTAATTAATAATGATAAACGCAATCCTCCAGTTCAATAACGCAAGCAATCATCACTCAAACAGATGTGGGAGTTAAAACAATTAAACCAAGAATTAAAATCGAGCTTTTAATCTAACAACCGAGCCACCTCGAATTGTTACAAAACTAATTTCCAAAAATCCCAATTTACTAACTACCACCAGAATCGTAAAATAGAACTAAGGATAGTAAGACCAATGCTCGATTTTTACTCAGTAATTAAGAAACATAATTAATGCCAGCAATAAATAAAATGATCCAATAATTCAAGACACCTTGAATAATCACCAATTTTGCTAAAACCTCAATACAAAATTTTGACCCAAAACAAAGTAATGAAATTAAACACAAAATCAATTGCTAAACAATAATCCAACTACAGAAACTTCCAATTCATAGATATAATCAAATGCAACCACAAATAATTAAATAGTTATCCTAAGATTTAGGAATTACTAAATAATTAAATGGTTGGAAGGTAAATGCAGTTTAAACTCCCCTATAAAATTCCAAGCTGCTACCTTTGCCATTGAACTGAAGGATTATGATGAACTAGCCACAAAAATTCATTGAAGATGCTGCCAATATTGAGCTCCGACGGTTAGCCATAGGAAGCAAGAATAATGGTTTTTGGATTTGGTGAAGACCACGATGAAGAACGAAACTAAATCCCCTTCCTACGCAAGCTTCTTCTTCTCACGTAGAACTCACTTGAAATAACCTCACTGTGGCTATCGTTTTTTCTTCTTTCCAAACCACGCACGTAGCCTCCACCAGTCCACGCCTTCAGACCAAATGTCCATACCTAGTTACCTTTAACGACAGCTGCCTCCTTCTTTTTGATGTGACAATTAAATGTTGCATCATAGCACCTCCAACGCCCAACTGCCACGAAGAGATCAACAACGCCCCTTCCCTATGCACACTCACAACCACGCCTGCATCTCTTCTATTACTTTATATCTATTTTTAATTCATCTCCACAAACTACTCACACACCCAGCACCAACACACACGTCCACTTCTCCTCCACATTAGGACAACACACATTAGGACAGCACACATTCCTAGATCCACGCACACACACAAAAGCCACACAGCCAACACTTCTTCTGTAGATGATGTGACAATTTAATATTGTCCAAGCTTGCTATTCAAGCACACACCACACAGAACCACTTTTGGCCACGCCTCCAACTCACGCTATGCTGTCGTTTTCTCCTCTATTTCCCAGCACCATGCGTTGTCGTTTATGCCAAGTGATTCTTGCATTTAAGCATCTTTTCTTTACCTCTTTTAATGCTTTTTTTAAATTTTAATTTCTTCAAATACCCTACAACAAAAATTACAAATAATGTAGCATCAATTGTCCAAAAATTAATTTATCA